>VZRU01002585.1:13195-29340 GCA_013398155.1 Pedionomus torquatus
TGCTGTCACTCAGACAACACAACCTGACTGTGTCTCTCTGGCTTGCAATACTGCTTCTTCCACCTCTGGGAACTAGAACTTGCTCTAGTCTTTTCTGCTGATAGTGTCTAGTTTTTACCCTTAGCTGCCATTAGTGCATGGGCCATTAATGCACTGTGGATACACAGCCAACATTCATTACCTGGTGTTCCACCTCTGGGACCCCCAGCATAGTAACGATGTGGACCCATTGAAGTGAGTCCAGTGGAGGCCATGATGATGATCAGAGGGCTAGAGCATCTCTCCTATGAAGACAGGCTGAGAGCACTGGGGTTACTCAATCTGGAGGAGAGAAGGTTCAGGGAGACCTTATAACCTTTCAGTACATAAAAGGTGGCCCACAGGAGAGATGGGAAAGGACTCTTTATCAGGCAGTGTTGTGACAGGATGAGGGTTCATAGGTTTTAAAATGAAAGATGGTAAATTTAGATTAGATGCTAGGAAGAAATTTTTTACTGTGAGGGTGGTGAGGCTGTCCAGAAAAGTTGTGGATGCCTCTTCCCTGGACGTGTTCAAGGCTAGGTTGGATGGGGCTTTGAGCAACCTGGTCTAGTGGAAGGTATCACTGCACAGGGCAAGGGCATTGGAAGTAAATGATCTTCAAGGTCTGTTCCAACTCTAACCATTTTATGATTCTATGAAATTATGTCAGGGGAGTTAAAGCATTAATGTATCATATGTAAAGGCATAAATATGGGCATTACAAACCAACTAAGCTAAAACACTTGGTGAAGTGTGTAACATGGCTTTTTGAGGCAGCATGTTCACAGCTGCTCAGCTGTGCAAGTAGTCAGCAGTTCGTGAATTTCTTCAACAATTTTGTTGCTCCCTACTAAAATGCATGTACAGATTAGGTCTGAAGAAGGCTTTGCTGATGCACTCTGCAGATGATTCTGTGACTGTATCTTTTTGGACTGTTACCATCCTACATATATATGAAAATACATACATAACTGTACTGTATATACTTAAGTAACAGTCACATTGTCAGTAGAGACCAAATATGCAAGTTATGAGCCACAAAGCTACTTTGTATCACAAATCAATCACCATGGTGAAGACCTATACAGATATTCTCACTAATAGAGTGGTTACACATCTTTTCTGTTGATTTCCGTATTGCTTTCAGGCTACTACTTATCTGGAGTCTTGGCAACTTCAAAGTCTAACTCACATCCTACCCGCTTTACGCACCAAGGTGAATTTGACGGGACTGCTTCTGGGCACAAAGCAGGAAAGATTTACTCCCAAGTTCCTTATTTCCTTGGCAAACTGTTGTCAAGGAAAACTTGCTGCCAGCTCAGCAAGCATTTAAACACTAAGTTTAATTGGACTGTTTATATAAGCTGGAAGGTGTATTTGCTCAGACACTGACCTGATAAAATTTTTTGCCATAGCTGGAATTGTCATAATAAAGTCATGCTTTAAGGAGGTAAGGCACTCCTTACTCAAAGTTGTCTCCCATTGCTGCAGCAGTAATGGCGTGGGTGAGGGCTATACACCCAGGGGTTTTAAACCTGTAGTCCCCTACACTGCCTTTCTACTTCCTTGTTGTGAGATTGATGGTTGAAGATAGGGCAACAAGAAGCTCTAGCCTTTCTGGTTTTAATGGGCTCAGGATATCCACAATGATTTATATCTTGCAAATATAGCTATCTGGCACAGGGCAGGCTGCTGTTAACTCCTTGCAGTTCATCAGGGGCAGATAAAACCATCAACCTCTCAGAAAGAATCATTTGAGGTATTTGGCACATGGTTAGCATCAGTCCCTGTATCTTGATGAAAAAGGGGCATTCCGGTTCTCAGACAGCAAGAGAATGACAGAAGTCTTGAGGGAAGAAGACCAAGCCAACAGAAGTAAGATAGAGAAAAAGGACACTTTTCTGTACCCAGGCTAAGACTGCTCCCATTATTGTACCCTTGTCAGAGTTTGCTGTGGGTCAACACTGTGAAGGTAAGCAGAATCAGCACTTCAGACTTACAAGAAACCCTCTCACAACCCTGGAATAGCTGTTAAACAAACCTGAAACATGTGGAGCGCTTCCACTGATTCAAGTGAGATTGAGATTCCTCACATTTAACTTGGTGGAAATATCAGCAGAGGCCCTGCAAATGATTTCTAGCTGATTTATTTCTGAGGTAGAATATTCAGAATCCATCTGCTGGGTAATGATTAAGTAACCCATGCTAACACAGGGTAAACAGTTACTACTTCCCATCATCTGTGAAACTGGCTCTGCACAGAGTTCCTGAAAGGCACAGGCAGGAAAAGTCAAACATGCAATGTTCATACATAAACTAGAAGACCAGTAGTTCAGACAATTTTCATTTTAGGTCACCTGGCAAGAGGACTTCCTGTTGTAGAGAACACGAGCTACAGAGGAATATTATAGAGGGGTGTACTCCCACCAAACCAAGCGCAGCACAATGTCTTCTTCTGCACTGTCTCTCACCTTCTGTCCTAGCTTTTTGGTAAGCAATGGTGAAGACAAAAACACCCTGTCCTTTCAGCTGCTATTGCCTTTGGTGCGGTTGATCATGTTGCTTCTTTTAACATACATATAATACAGCCACTATGATCCACTATCTCTCGGTACCCAGCTGAGTCTTCATTCCTACTCATTCTAATGTGTCTACTGCATATGCTGTAGTACTCTGTGAGGAAAGACTTCAAGCATCCTAACAAAAAGGGTGCTCTCTTTCCTGAAGGCAATACTCACTAAGAGAAGATACTGAGCAAAGTCTAACCGGCATTGGTGAGACATGCACTTCATTCCTTTCTTGATATTCAGCCTATATTTACTCCACCTCCTCTTATCCTCCGTTACACATTGTCAAACGTGTCAAACCATCCAAGCCTCACCTTGCCTTCTGAGGGTAAAAGCGTGCAATTTTACACCAACCAGAACTACAGCTCCTTACTCTTAATTTCCTTATATATAATGGATACTTCCTTGGAGATTACTGTTTAGATAATATTAGTTTATTCCTAACTTTGCATTGTAGTGGATATAAAATATTCTTTCTTATCTGTTTTAATAAATGTTATGGTACCTTCTTGCACTTCTGTTTAGTATCTTAGTGACTGCCAAAGATAAAATATTCCTCTAAATAATTAATAAACAAAATTCTTAAAATTTCCTTACTTCTTGCTAAAATTTACAGAGGCTCATTACTTTCACAGAGGTTGTTTTTCTAAGGTCCAAGGGGATTTTAGTTTCAAAACCATGCCAGACGCAACAGGCAGTTCAGTTCAGATGCTTTTGTGCCATTTTATTTTGTTACAATGTTAGTTATCCCTACTATTTTCTTTCTTTGACACAGAATAGAGGAAATGGCACTTGGGAGAAATCCCTAAGAGATCACTTGACTTCTTTGGTTTGAGTTACAGTGCATTTGAATAAATTACTTAGGTAACTACCTCATCTGCTAGAAAATTAAATTGTAAATAAGCAGAATTGTACAGGATCAAGGTGGTAAAATCTGCAGCAAACTTTATTGGATACCTTGATCACAGAAACAATATTCTGTACTTTGTTCCTTGCTTTTGGGGTGGGTTTTTTGGCACTCTTTTCCTCTTGCATATTTGGGGCCTTCTGCCATGAAATGATGATGGAATGCATGTGCTAGCATTTGTATGCTTTTTCTCCATTTTAAGTGTCTGTAGTTTGAAACATTCATTGAAATGTGGTTAAAAAACAGCAAAGGAAATCCCAATATGCATCTTAAAGCAGAATTTCAATCACCACTCTTTCCCCTATAAGGGAACTTTCAAATGTTTTAATAAGAGTCTTGTATTCCATTTGGTCTTCCTTGTGTGAATTTTAACGCTCTCATCCTTACCCATATGCTCATTCATTTCACATTTCATTTGTGTGACAGGATCCAGTGTCACGTCAGCTACTATTGGACAACACTGCAGGTTCCAGAGAGACTGTTTGCTTGTATTTCCACAAAGTATACTCAGAGGAAATTTACTGAGGAAAGCACATACATAATTAAATACTACTGACCAAAAAAAATCCGGCATGTTCTTAACATTAAATGGAAATTCCTTCAGGGACTATTTCCAGCTAAGTAAGAGCTTCTCGGTACGACTTGTTTCAGTACTTGTCAACATAGGACATGTCTTCCATGCCGATCCAGTATAACACATCAGCCAAACTGCCACAGAAAGTTTACTATATATGCAGTCTTTGAAATCATATCCAAATGAATTACAGCCTGAAAACCATACTACGTGTTGTGACACACCTAGACACAGCTAACTGTGAAAAGTGCAGGCTTGTTCCTTCTCATTCAAAGCACTTGTTTTTCATGGGCAGTTTGTGTTCTAAAAATCCTGGACTCAAGCCACAGCCTTTCAGGTAGATGAGATGGAAAGCCAAAGCATAATGTGAGAAAAAGGAAAACAATGTGAAAAGTAGATGCTTTTACTCCTCCATCTGATGTAAACCATATAATTGAAGTGCTAACTGAATGGAATTATTTGCTTATAAAAAGAGCAAATTACTTAAACTTATTGCTTTTTATCAAAGTATAAAGATGTGCTCTTCCTCTCTTTTCCTCTCCCAACAAAGGCACAGCAAACTTTTAAAAAGCTGAATAAAGCTGTCATAAAAGCTTCACTAGTGAAATCATTCACTAGTGAAATCATTCAGTAGAATTAGAGATCTGGATATCTACACAACAGATTTAGCCCACACAAGCAACATTACCCTCAAAGATGGCTGGATTTCTACGAGCTTCTAAAACATCGAACATTTGTATCTGTAAAATACCAGCCTTGAAAGTGAATTCATGTTGTAATTTGTGCTTTTTGTTAAACAATTGCTTTCCCATAAAGCTAAAGATCAAAGATTAGACAGCCCACCCAACTCCAGAGTTTAGAATTAAATTGTTGCAAGTAGTTTGGAAAGAGTTATCTAAGGCAGGGAAATACTAGGACTCAGCTCCTCCTGTAAGATGGTCACCTTTATTTTTAATTTTCAATTGTCAATATTTTCTTTCCCTTTGTAAAGGAAGTGTAAAAAACTGCCAGTACTTCAAGCTACATTACTTCACAGGTCCAGAATGATACAAACGGGACTGCTGATGCTATGCAGCATTCAGACTAGTTCAGCTCCTTCAGCTAGCATACCCCTAAGAAAAAGAATGAACAACAATGCTAGATTTAGTCACTGAAGTTGTCACAGGTTTGTTGATCTCTTTCTACCTGAAAAAACTGCCTGAGAACTCAGCACCCTGAGGAAGGTACAAACCACTTTTCCATATTAAGCTTCTAATGCTACTTCCAGATCATCTTTGTGGAGTCACTTTCTGGTGTATAACAGCACTCCTGGTAAAAATCACAGCTAAATTCTTCCTTTATGAAAGTGCACAGGAACAGAGAAGGGGATTAATTTGGTCCTGCTAAATTAGAAAAGCCATTTTGTTTCCCCTGAAGACCATAAAGACTTCAACAAAAATCCTATTTCATAGATGCAAGCAAAAATCAATTAATTTATCTAATTAATTATTAATGATCTAATTTATCTAATTATGTAATCAATTACATTAAATCTATCACCTGTGTTTTATGAACATCAGGCTATAGCAAATGTACCAATACCATACTTGAGCCCTATCCTGAATTCTTGCTTGCAGAAAAAAAACTGATGAAAACTTGTATTTTGAAACTGTTAAATAAATGAGAGGGAAAAGTGTTTATAACGAACTCAAAACTTTTCTGCCAAAAACTGTGTAAGCATGCAACTACCTCAACTGGACCTGAAACTCGCCTTTAAAATATCAGGTCCTGCTAAGCAGCACTGCTAGTGTACCTGCATGTCACAAAGGCATCTCTGGAGAACAACATCTACTGGTTAGACCATGCTGAATTAGTTGGCTAGAGAAGCCAAACTATAGCAGATCTCAACAAGCAGCAAGCCCTTTCCTAGGTGCCTACAAAAGATTTCTACAGATTTTTAATTTTTTTTTTTGGTATAAGACATATTTAAACTACAGTTTAAAGAACTATTACCTTTAAGGCTTATCTTTCTATGACTTATGTACATACATTTGATCTAAAATTCTGCAGTTCCAGTAAACTTGAAAAAATTTACTGTGATGAAATCATGTTATTGTGAGCCCATTAAATTACAGTTTCTGTTGTAAAGAATCAACTTTCCCCCTCCCAAGTCACTAAGTGAAAGCCCATGTAAAGTTTTAAAAACTTTAAGATAACACTTCAAATTTTGCAGAGATACTTCCTATCTTTTTAACATTATTTATTACTTTATAATAGTACTTATGATATTAAATAAAGAAAAGAAAAAAAAGATATATATGAGCACAAACCCAGCAGTATCAAGAACAACAGATTCACACCTGGAGTGAAATGAAAACAGAAGTGGAAGTTGGGGTATGATGGGAATGAGAATCAACAGATACGTATGGAATAAGGGGAGGAAGAACACCCACTATCACCAACTAATACAGAGAAGCCTTTAATTAACAGCTGCTCATTAAGCAGTTTTATCAGAGTCTTTCAAGGTTGTAAAGTTAAATTTGCAGAAAGCAACCACCTGCTGGACCCAGACAGTGCCCAACTCTGAGATACTTTTAGGCTCAGTTCCTTATTTAGATTCCTATTATCCTGGTCTGGGTACCCCCTGGATTCCTGTCTAAGATCACATTGAAACAAGAACAACAAATAGCCCTGTTAGCCCCTTACTTTAGTAGCCTTTTGCTTATCAACTTCATTTTCCCCATCTCAGCACTGCAAAGTTTATCTTTGCTGCCCAGGAATGCATAAGGACAGCAGGAACATGGCATGTTAATGAAGACCATAAACACACTGCACAGGAGTGTAAAGAGAATTATTCTAGAGGCCATTAACCAACCTTTTTGTACTATCTCCTTCATTTTCAGCAGTTGTGCATGCTATTCAGGTAATTAATTCTGTATTTTTTATCACAAGTATTCAAAACGTAGGTAAGATGAAGCACACAAATGCCTTTGGAATGTGAAGCCTGATCCTGTAAGCTGGTATTTCTACAGTACCTTTCCATTAATGTGTTAATTCTTGTTAAAAATAACAACCTCAAGCACATGACAGCAGAATAATACTGAAGCAATAGTCACATGAAAATAGTTTCTCCATGTGGGATTTCCTCAAACATCATACAAAAGACTGCCATCTACTGTAGACACCGCTAAGTCTTTTAGTACAGATTTCGTATGGTAACGGGCAATACTATTTCAGGTCACTACCAAGAGTGATGACCTACCAGGAATCAGTTCTGTGAAGTCTGATGGACAAAGCCACTTACACATTACTCCTGTAACTAAAGCAATGGGTCTATGAGAGCTTAATTCCCTCTAATTAATAGCATGCCATGGGATGTATACCTTAACAGTTGTATAATTTGTCATTTTTGCCAGACCCATGTTCAATTATTTGTGCTTGAAAATTAGTCACTTCACTTGAGCTAATGTTCTGGGTCTTTTTCTCTTTACAGCTGCAACTATATTCTATTTTCTCTTCTGTGCATGCTCCTCTCTTACACTTCTTATGGAAAAAAAAGTCAATGTACGCAGGCTGCAGAGGGATAGGAAACCAGACACAGAATATGCCTTGTCCTTAGGGAAGTAAACAACACAAGAGGCCTAGAACAACACATTCCCTACAGACCAAGAACTGCATTATTTTAATTCTATCTCCCATCATTTGCTTGCTGCCTTCTGCTACAATGCAGGGAGCATGAGTGCAACTGAAAGAGGTCTACTGGCAACATTTTCACTGCTGACAGCCCTGCCCGAGGCAAAGACAATAGTTTTAAAAAAAAGAGTACTTACCACACTGACATGCTGTGTGAGGAAAATAGGCTGGATGTAGACAGTAATTTTCTGTGTTATTCAGGCAGTGAAGAAGCCATGTCAGAAAACACATGGATATGCAGTACTGACATCCTGGAGGCTTATTAAAAATAAACAGAATCACTGGGACCTGTAATGTAGCTGATGGGTATTACTGGGCTACTTCACTCCTGTGGTGCCTGTTTTGTGCCTGTTACTGATTTCACACACAGAAGTTTCTGTATGTCACTGTAGTAGTATCTGGTTCCAATGAAATGGCAATGAACAGATCACTGCAATGAACTCTGCAAGAAGCGAGTAAGACTCCTTTAAAAGAATGGAACTGATAAGGGCTTAGTAAATAAACTCACCACAAATTCACTCTAGGCAAGTCAGATAACTTGCAACTAAGCAACGACCTCTTTTCTTTGCAACGTGCCTCAGTAAGTCACTCTATAAAAGACAAAAGAAAAACCTTAAATTCATAAATCATATTATCTAAACCAACATCTTTAGATCGCATTGTTGTTGGGTTCTCTTGTTCCACTCTCATCTAAGAACCCAAACTCTGCCATTCTTGCTCATTTAAAGGTGTGTGGGAGAAGAAAAACACTAAACACTATCCCATCTGTAATACCTGAATAGTTTATTCAGATAGACCTTAAGAACATTCTCAAACATCATAGTATATTAGTGTACAATTAATGATAGCCTCAGAAACCACATTTTTGGTGCAAAGTGTAAATTTAATGCAAAGTGCCATAAGATGGTTTTTCGTTACTTCAAAGCACCAAATGATTCACAATAAACTTATAAATATTACCAAGATTAAGAACTGCATTTAATTTATATTTAATTTCGAAAAACTCCAGGAAACAATCTCTGTCTTACAACTGTCATAATTAAAACATTCCTGTCTGAAGTAACAGCAGTGTATTTTTAAGATAACTGTGTGTCTTAAGTTTCCATGGAAATATTAGTATTTTCCACAAAGAACATGCATGTTGGTGTCCCAGCATGCAATAAAATTGATGACTTGGTTTCAGTCTATTTTCCTGGTAACAATATTTACCTGTGTTATAAATTTAGCTTTCAAAAAGTTATCTACTATTGGTTTTCAGAAATCTCATTACATGCTATTAACCTTCAGGGGAGAGGGGCATACTTTCCTCACGATTCATGCTTTTTTGTTGGTTTATCAAAGTAAGGGGTGTTGTCTTGTAGCAGATCTTTCCTGGGTACAAGCACTGAAATAGAAAAAAAAACCAACCAAACAAAAACCTGTAAGAATAAATTTTAATAAAAATACTATTTAAAATTCTAAAGTTATTTTTATATTTATGACTTAAACATCAGGTTACAACAAAAAAAAAATCAAGTTACTACAGTGAGAATCTGTATAAGCAGAATCATGTTATCAACCCAAGACAAAATTATATTAAAATTTTTACTTTCTGTTGATCAGAATATTGCCTTCTCTTCTTTTAAAAGCCCTGAAAATATCTCAATAGCTTTAAGAATCCATAAATATGGTAAAGTGTTGCAGTAACTTTTAGCAAGCAAGAGAATGGCAATTTTATCACACCTGAGTCAGATTATATTTACTTCAACAGCTCCAAAAATGAATACTAAATTTGACTTAGCCATCTCCCCCAGTACCCTGGAATCTGATGTGTAATACTCATTTTGGCACACTTCTTTTAAAGGCCAACAGGAAAAGAAAGCATCAAATGAAAATTATGGCCACTACATCGGCACATAAAGTGCAGTGTGTTTTGTCTAACTACACAACATTTTAACCTATTCTTGGCTGAGTTTTTGCCATCTATCTCTTCAGAAATCAGTTTGTCCTTTCTTCATAAAGGGAAGGAGCTGAGTTATGCACAGCTCCAGTAGCAAAACCTAAAGCACAAACACCTGCAATCATAATGCTGTACACTGCCTAGGTCAGACACCTGAGAAAGGTCACAGTAAACCTGTTAAATTGTATGTGTTTCATTGCATGTGTGTAATGAGTAACATTATGTCCAAAGTGCACTGATAGTCCTTGTCTTATAAGAAACAAAACAGACTGGTTTGAACATATGTTCCTTTTGCATCTGTGTACCAATACTGATGCATTTAGTGCGTTTCCAAGAGCTTTAAGTAACATTTCAATTCAATTTCTCTTAAATTTACTCACAAGTATTTTATCTATGACAAAACATGTAGATCTACAAACCTAGAATAGGTAGATAAAACAGAAACACCAAAGAAAAACAGAATTGGACATAAAGCACTGAAAAACAGAAGTCCAAAGAAATAAAGACTGAAAGAACTTTTTAACCTTCCTTTTCAAAGCTAAGTTTTAGATACACACTTCCAACACACCAAATCAAAATCATTAGAACATATTGCATGTGCAGTACATTACTAAAATGTAAGCTCTACTTGTATCAGCCTAATGAAATGAAAGTGAAATTAATAGAACGGAGACATTCATATATTACCAGTGTAACTCAGTCTGGAACATTCAAAAAACAAAAAAAAACCCACACACAAGAAAAATTGTCTAATATGACTTACAAGCTTCTAATTGAAATTATCTTCTTGCTAGTAGGAAAACTTCTGCCTAGTTTCTCTTCTTAAAGATTTACCAGTAACCACCAACATGACTATCACTGCATCTCAAATTCTTTCTTTTTAAATAATAATGCAGTGCTGTGCACTGCTTCTATGACAGCACAGAATACTTTCATTTGATTAGGGAAAATTTTCCCCCCTCTAATATTTGTTCTCACTGTCTAATACAAGTCTTTGGGTTTTCCTTTCAGTTATTAAACAGCTATTTTAGAGACACAGGATTGCAAAAAAAAAAAAAAAAACAAACCCAAATACCAGGGGTAGATAACTATATACTGTCAGCTGTAATACTGAAAGATAGAGGCAAAAGATTCTGATGGTAACTCACATAAGGAAGCCAGCCACAGCAGTAGGTTTCTGAAAATACTTTACCTAGTTTCTTCATAAAAGCCAGAGTAAAATCTTTATCAAAGGTTCTTTGATGGAAAAAAAAATCCATAGGTTGACAGGAAACAGTTCATGAGACAGAAATCCACTGAGGTTAACTACAACAGAAACCACTCCTGTCTCAGTAAGTGCTGCCAGGTGTAAATGGCTGGAAGATGTGAAAGTTCACTTGCTCTGTTCCTACTCTTCTAGTATCAGTTGCCTAGGATCACTGTGGAAGGCTCAACTGGTCTAGACCTGTCATTGGCCTTGATCATAATGGTTGTTCTAAAGTTCAATGCTTTAGTAAGTCTAGTATAGAAAAATAGTTACACAATTTTACAGACACCACCAAGCAGAAGTGAAAGGAAACAATGTACACAGCTGAAGATTTCTCCTATTCTCTAAGACACAGTTGGATGCAGATTCTACTACTTCAATTGTGCTTGACTGCAATATAAAATAACTTATATACAGGAACCAAAATTTCAGACTGCTAGGCTTTACATCAAGGCCATTATTGTGTCACAAATCTTCCAAGGCATAATCCTAAACATAAATTGCCAGAATGAGGTTTTAGAAAAGAACACTCAATCCTCAAAGAAAAACCTGTTCTAAGGACAGACAGCATAATACTGCACCAGCTAATTCCTCTCCGGCAGCCTCTAGTGATTTCGTAGAGCAAGCACCTCCAGATACTGCGGCTACCACCTTTAAACATACACTGACTGACTAGCCAGTACAAGTATGCTGACTTGCTAACTGTCACTCCTAACTCTTAAGGCAGCAAGTTATTAACTTCTTTATCTCAGGACATTAAATGCCTCTTTTCTACCAGCCTCCATATTCCACAATATTTGTGTAGAAACACTGCACTTCTGAAATTTCCACCTGTTCTAGGTAGTGACAGTAGGCTTAAATTAAGAGCTTGGGATGTGAAATGAAAGATAGAGAGACTTTTGCCCTCTCTATCCCCTTATTTAGTTTTCAAGCTTTATATTTACTGAACTACAACATTTTAAAACGTCTTTTTACCATGCAGTTTTACTCACGTATTTTGTTGAAATCAGTGTGAACTGCCTGAATAACAGAAGTTCTGAGAACCACTTCAACATCTGAAGCCATTTTCAGAAGCTAGTAAAAGAAAAAAAAAACCCAAACACCACAAGAGGGTAAGTTAAATTATACATAGCTATTCCTGAAGTATTTTTCATGCTAGGCAGCTATTCAAATAATAAAGTCAGTCAGTAACAATATTCATTTAGTTATGCACTATCTGCAAATAATTTTTTTCCTTTGGTTATCCTGGAGTAACTTAGTTTCATATGTAAGCTACCTTGACATACAGCACAAGAGGAAGGAAACTTCTGCTCAGCAACATACAGCTGTATAAAATCTATATACCAAATAAAAACTGCAAATACGGTAGAATATAACTATGAAAACAAGTAACCAGTTCCAATGATCACAGACACTGGTGAACACCTCAATAACCTTTGACTATTCCTAGTGAAAGGGCAATCTGGTTCTTTACCACTTCTGGTAAACGGAATGAGGAGACAAAAATAAGGGCAAAACATGACAAAAATTATACTGAAGTTTCACAGAAAAGCAGTAGAGGAACAAGGCACTACCTAAAGATTATCAGAAACATTAATATTTGGCAAAAGGCCTACAATTCCTTCCCTCATTCAAAGGATAAGAAGCAGCATCTTTGCTAGTTTTGCTGAGCAATTAAGAGACACTTCGTATTTGTTCACATGACCCCTGTGTCAGAAATAAATGAAAGTGAGACACTTCAGGAGACAAGTTTACTACTAGGAGGTAGTCTGTACCAACAGAAGAGGATTTTTCTAAGAGCTAGAGCTCAAGACCCAACTTCTGCTCTGAATTTCTCCATCTCCCTTTCTCTTTTCAGGATTTGGACTGGGTATTCTCCAGTTCTCCCAAATGACCATTAGCGGCTAGGCTTCATGGTCCTAAAGTGCACCTTCAGCTTCAGGTTCATCTTAATGGAATTCCGCCACTTGGTCTGAGACTGCTTCACAAAACAAGCCAAATCACAGCAAGTGGAGATAACCAATGTAACTTCAAAAGTACACTTCTGGTGTGGACTAAAATCGCACATTCTGATACTGAGGATGGTTACTCCAACCTTCTTAGGTTACGGCATAAGTAAGTATTCGACATCATATTAGAAGACATGCAGCTTTCTATTCTGGCAAAGTAACACACATTTGTTAGGTTAATATTAATTTTTTTAGTTCTTGTCCAAAGCAGCAAGTGCACAAATTCTCACAAGTCCCATCAGAATTTGAGTACTGACCAAGTCAGTTGGTTCAGTTTCTCTGCATCTGAGTCTACTCAGTATGCGTATCTTTCTTCCAACTAAGACCAATGACAATGTAAATACAGTCTGTTAAAAGGCTGAAAGACAAGGACTAAATTATTCATTCTGTATGGAAGTTAAGCACTAAAAATACCTAAAAGTTTCATTTCAGGCCTCAGTAAGTTTTATAAAAATGACTAAGTATAAAGTTTTAAGATAAGACCTGATACAGTATTATATATTAGTATATATAGTATATAGAAGAATATTCTACTCTTTTAACTGCAACTGAGCAGATGATCTAATTCCTCTATCTTTCTGTTCTTGTCTATGTGAGAAAGACTAGGCTAACTTAAGTGACCACAGCTTAGACAGACATTATAAGCAAAGTATGTAAAATATGTACAGGAAAATTCTATGTTAGAATATATTTTTCCCATGTTTTTATTATAAGCTAACAATAAGCATACTGAACTACCAAGATACACTTTCTCGTTACGGATTTTTATATGTGCAAAATTCTTTAACATACTATTAATACCAATAGAAGTATCAATGTATTTATAAACAAAGATCCATGTTTCCATCTCACCTGGCTCTCACAATGTCCCAATAAATATTTATATTGATTTACAGACAGCTTAAGTAAAAAGCTCCTTTTTACTATTCTTATACAAAGTGGAAAAAAAACAATGAAAACAATAAGTACCTCATTTATCTTCTCTTCAGACGTTTCATCTTGGTTATTTTTGAATTCTTCATTTATCTTTTGTCTTGCAGCTAAATGAAGTAAACAAAACAACTAACATGTGAACAAAAAAACAGGTCTTGTCTCTAAAACTGCCTCAAAGATTCAAATCCTAAGTCCTTTATAGCACTTCCTGGTGGGCTCTGCCTGAAGTATTTTAACATACAATTCCCATGGAATTCAGATGATGTCATATTTTAAGTTTACTGGTATAGGAATAAACTATGATTGCCTATCTAGCATTCTGAGCTTTAAAAATAACTAACACACAGGAGTCACTCCAAAAAGTTAAGTTTACAAGATTACTGAAAAAAGCAGCATTTATCCTGAACAGAAATCATTCTCTTAAATAGAATCAACTGAAATGGTTAGTACAGTTAAACATGCTTTGGCTGGACAGAACAGAGGAAGATTTGAAAACAAACAAACAAAAAAAGAAGGCAAAAAAGGCAGCAAGGAAGATCACCAAGGTTCTAAAAGAGGTGATTTCATTATGAAATATAGATTGAGTGTTGGAGTCTAACAACCAGATTTTTATTTCAAATATAACGTCTGGTTCATAGACACACATGTTTCCCTTCCCCAACAACTGCTTATAAAATGTGAAGAGAACAATTTAAAAGAAAATTTATGTTAAGAATTCTCTTCCTGTGTATTCAGAGAATGAAGTTTCACAGAAAGCATCCACCACACAAAAAAAAGTATCTCACCTTCAAGGGCCCTGGTATCATTTTTGAAAACTTCTTGCCGGGTTCTGTGCAATAATTTAAAAAGCTTCAAAACCTGCCAATATAACATTGAAAGAATTAGCTTGTTTGCTAGCAGGATCCTTAGTTAAAACAAACATGTTGCAACTAAGACTGTTCTGGTTGATCTTGCACGTTCTTTCCATTAGTACAGAATTTGATATGAAATCAGTATCTAAGATGCTTTACTGCAATTCCTGATCTAGTAACTTGCAGTCAAAGGAGATGCAAAGAAATCAAAATCCTAGACAGTTCTAGATGTTTGGAAATCATGGAATTTTCAGAGTTGGAAGGGACCTCTAGAGGTCACCTAGTTCAACTCCCCTGCAGGATTGCCTAGAGCACATTACTCAAGACTGCATCCAGGTGATCTCCAGAGAAGAAGACTCCACAACCTCCCTGGGAGGTCTGGTTCCAATGCTCTCTCACCCTCACCTAAGATGCTAGAGAGTACTAGCAATACACTCCAAAATAATCCCTTGGCATGACGGGAGTATAATCCTGAAAATACATTGATGCAAACATATTTATTGTGACAATATCAAATAAAATCAGAGTAACTCTAAAAAGCCAAGTCACTTGAAGGGCTGTCAAGTGTACATCACCAGATATTCTCTTATTACCAAAATAGAGACAGAAATATACATAGCTAAAGTATTCTTGTACTTACAATCCAATCTGAGAAAAGTGAATTTTGTTAGGGTCTCAAACTGCTTATTAGCTAGTTCAACAATTATTTTTCATGTCTCTGTATAATACTTGGGCAATTCTTTTCATTTGATGTGGCAAAACAAACACAAAGTCCTTTCCTACATATAACTGCCAGATTAGCAAACAAAAACTTCAGTAAAGAAAACACTCAAAAAATTAGGATTTAAAATTACACCCCTCAGCATGTACATAAGGCAAAACCCATAAGAATCATACGGCTTGGGCTGTTTTTTCATACAGACTGAAACAAATTACCAAATTTTTCTAGTGTTTGTCAGAGATTAGCAAAAATCTCCCACAAGCACCAAGGAAAATAATCTTGATAATGACATACCTTTTGAGTTTATTTCTAGTACTTCCTTTGATGGCATGATTTGGTATCTCTAGAAGGCACAATTCCACAAATATGATGAAGTGCCCTGCATCATAACCTTAAATTGTTTTCCCATTATTAATATTCCAGCATTTTTTTTTTTAACAGAGAGGAAACAGGGCTGTAATTGAGAAATGGCTATCTTGTTTATCAGAATGCTCTATCTATCGATGCCATAATTACCAGTAACTGTTACGACAAAAGTTCTTATTGTCCAATGACGTACAAGGAAAAGCCCCCCTCAAATATAACTAGTGTCGACTTGCTATTTAAAGCCTAAGGTTGCAAATTTGAGAGGCAGCACAGTGCGCAAAGGACAGAAGCCCCAGAGGCGGCGTGACGGCAACGGCCCACTGGCAGCAGCCTCCCACC
>VZRU01002589.1:0-18746 GCA_013398155.1 Pedionomus torquatus
CCTGGCGGGGCGAGCCCGGCCTTCCGCCTGCTCCGCGGCGTGGCGTGCGGCCCTTCGGGTCCCTCCTGCGCTGCGGGACGGTGACCTCCTTACGGCTGTCCCTGAGGACCGTAGCATACCCCCTTCTGCGCAGCTAGAACAGCGTCAGCCCCGTTGCACTAAGGCGTCTTTCGAGTCCTCCTGCCTGATAACGAAAGGGACATTTTCTGATCTCATGCCACGGAACTGCAACAGAGAACGGCAGAGTTGCCTCGTTTAACCATTGCACAAGTGGTGGAGGTCAGAAAGGCTGTGACCTCCTATATAAACCAGGCAGAAACTGTGTCTTGGGGATTCTTGCATGACAGCTCAAAACTCTGTTTGGGTCAGTCCTGCCTACACACTCCAGTATCTGAACCGATGGAGAATGCACTTTATTATTTTCACAATTCAAATTGTTTGTTTGTTTGTTTGTTTTCCCATTTCTAACCCAAATTATATGAGGAGGTTACAGTTTAACTAATATTAGGGAGATGTAGTATTTCCCCTGGATGATGGGACTTCCTATTAGAGCTTTTCCCAGGCACATCCTTGTAACATAGGAGGGAGTATGACTCCTATCATCACATTTGTAAAATGAAGAGAAAAAATACCATGAACTGGTTGGGTTCAGCCAATCTCTTTTTGGTTTAAGACTGGACAATACAGAAATAGTATTCATCATAGTTACAATTTCACATAATCTTTTAGCAAGCTCTTAGACTTCTTCTGACCCATCAATTCTCTCTTCAACACAAAAACACTTCTTACCAGAAACTAGAAAGCCTGTGATAGTGTAGTTCGTGACTGTAGTGTAGTGCATGCTTTGATACACCTTTGAAGTACCACAGAAGTGGTGAAGGCAGAACAGCTAAAGAGAGACCATCTACCTGTGAACAGAATTTCAGATTTCAGAAATAACTAGTAAATGTCATTTGTGTAGATCAAATTCCTGCAAAGTCATTCCTGCTTATGTAGGAGTCCTTTCTCTGAGGCTAAAACTGTTTACCTTTCATTGCTGAAAAATTATTTTCAGAAACTTGGATGTATTGGGCTACAAGTGAAAGGTAAGACAGTCTTTAGACTGGAAAAGGGAACAATTTTCATCTGGAATGAAAAATACTCCTCTTGAGGGTTTGGGAGCCTCAGCATATCCTATCCTTGGCAAGCAGTGGCTAGGGGACAGCTACTTTTTTGGCATGTGTTTTGTGTTGGCTGCCTGGGTGCATATAAAACTTCAGTTTTCAGATTAGGTTTAAAACCATTTTTAAATTAATTAAGAAACTGTCATGGTGTTTCCTGAATGAATTGCCTTCACGGGCACAGAACATCAATATTTTGTTCAGTAGCTATTTGGGACCATGTCCTATGCTATGTTGACCTTGGAAAATCAGTTAAGGCCATGAACCCAGAGTCAGGGATGTTGTCATGGAAGTTCTGAGCCACACAGGCCCTATCTGAGGGTGCAGAACGGAAGCACAGATTCAGGAAACACCAAGTCTTCAGTCTGCCAGAAACTCAAGCATATACTGGAAACCTATGCAAATATGTATTAGACTTATCATCCCATTAAATTCTGAAATGTTTTGAAGTAAATATATTGGGCTGTATGTTTGCTGATGAACCTTGCATCAGAAGTTTCTGACTAGCTGTGCTGCAGAGCTGAAGGCCTGAGTCTTACTACCCTGAGCAAAAGGACTAGAGTATTTTGATGAATACAATTACAAATGTGGATTGCTTTCAAATTGTGTGGCAGTGAAGTGTGGAAGTGAAGGCTTTTGTTGAAATTTTAAGCCTATTCCCAATTGCACCTTCAGTCTGGTCACATTCAAAGCATGGTGTGAGATTCATCTCTTCCTAACACCTTAAAAAAATATTTGGAATGTTTCAGAATTACTAACGTCCTTTTTAAAACTCCCATTCTTGTCCTGAATCAAATAAGCAAGAAGTTCAATTTGTCAGTTGTAGCTGAACATACCAGTTAAAATTCAGTTGGAAAAATTAAATTTCTAAATGCATAAGAAGTTGCTATTTGGAAAAATTGAACCATATGGTGACTTCTAATTCTTTGTCATAATGCAGCTGACATAATGCATCTCTTCAATACATGCTAAATTTTAACTGCCACTAACGGAAGCATTTGAATTTTCACAGTCATTTGAGGGTCTTAATGGATTCTTGATACACTGCTAAAATTTATATTTCAAAATTTCCTACTTTGGTTCATAAAATATAATTCGACTCTAAACCAGTCAGAACACATATTTTCTTTAAGGATAAATTATTTCAAACAAAGTACATGCCAGCATTATTATTAGGTACTATAATTAATGGTGTTAATACTACTACAACTATCAAAGTCCTCAAACAAGCTAAAATAATATCATAGAATCAGCATTCCTTGCAAGTTAATGAGATAAAAAATACTAAAATAAAGAAAAATATTAATCTAACCAAACAACTATGGCATGGTTGCAGCAGAAAGAGAGCTGCTGGTGAGGGACACCTGAATAAGGAATTTAAAGAACTAGGACTCCACATTTGTGATATGGTTATTTCTTAGTTTTTCAAAGCTTAAGCTTGAAGTTTATGGGCAACTTGAAAGTATTTAGGGAATAGGTGAGAATAGCAGAGCAGAGGATAGGTCCAAAACTAAAGTAAGCCTTCATTAAGTGTTTGTGAAATTAACCGACTATGCCATAGTTTGTACACAGTCTGTAAAGTTTCTTTGATGAGAGGGAGTTGGAAAAGAATGTATTTCAAGTTTTCCGGAAGGCTGTACTGTCTTACCCTTGTGCATAATAGTCCCAAGCAGAAAGGTACATACATACTAAAAAAAATCTTTATCCAGACTGCTTTAACATACTTTCTACTCTCCAGTGGAAAAGACTCTTAGCTTGTTATCTCCCATCATTCTTGCAGGTAATTGACCTGCACCCAGGATTAAAATTCCTTGGCACACTTCACCTGCAAAAATGAAACTGCGTGATCAGCTTCTGTCACATTGTCATGTTAGATGAGTACTTACTTATTGACTGAAGGTGGTTCTTGTGGTGTGTTACCGAGGTCCTGGCTGGGACTGCATCATGCAGGCAGAGCAGGACAGACTTCCCTCTGAAGAACTGCAATCCAGACAGGTCTCCTAACTGGGAGTATTGTCTTACACGTGAGCAGCTGAAGTGAAGGGCCCAGATTTTTAAATTGCTTTGGGTTTTGCTCCACTCACATTTGCAAAACATAACTTATCCATATACCAAAACATAACATGTAATTGCAAGACATCATGACTATATAACATATCTGGAAGATTAAGTTTGCTTGCAGCCTGCAGAAACATTCTGCTCTAGCTGAACATAAAAATTGTAAAAATTGCCCAGCAGTGAGGGCACACTGTAGTGTGTGCTGGCAGCCGAGCTCCCAGGGATCATGGAGGCATACTGTGATGGCAGACACACAGGAAGGGCTGTAACACTTATCTTCCCAGCTCTCATTAGGCTTTTGCTTAAAGGTGATATGAGCAACAACCTACTGCATTGACAGAACGGATAAGCATTTTTGGAGCAATTCAAGAATGTAAACCTTTATTTATTAGGAAAATCTGTGAGCTAAGGCTTCAGAGCTGAGAGAAGTCTAAATGGCTTTTGAAAATGGGACTTGCCTTTAAACAGAACAACAAAACACTTGCCTGATGAGCTGTAGCATATTGACAGCAAGATTGAATGAGTTGCCCAAGTGCATGAGAAGACTGTGGCAGAGATGGAAGATGCTGCTTCTTGACCTATAGCTGAAACCATGCATCCTTTCATTTTCTTCCTTCTGGGCTGTGGTTTGTGGAGCACTCCAGACAGCTCAGTATGCTTCTGCAATGAAATGTCTTCAGTCACTCACTCCAGAGGAAACAGTATGGAGATTTAGATGCAAATAAGATGCTGTCTGCAGCTTCTTGGTGTGAGGCCAGTGTAGCCCTCCGGGCCGGAGATTGCAGAGTACACACAGAACAACAGACAAACAGAAAGTCCAGCCAAAAGCTGAGGAACTTTCTGGATGAGACTCTGCGATTTCATTGTCAGCTTCTATTGTTTAGATCTGACTAAAAACAAACTGGCAGGAGAAAGACCACGTGCTTATCAGACATCCCTGCAGGTCACACCACTAGAAAGCCATGTGGCCTGTTTGGCAGAAACAGAGTTTTGGATTTCACTTTTATTTGTAGGCAGTTTTGAAAAGCACAGGATTATCAGGGATGGGCTAGGTCCTTTGCAACTTGTAGAAAAGTTCCTGTCTCATTACAGCCATTCTGAAGAGGAAGAGTTAAAAGACAGTTGCACAACATGTCTCTGTTTTCCACCAAGAACTGTGTTTGGACCTGCCGGCCAGCCATCATCAGTGGGAATGTTTCCTCTGAATTATCTGGGCTCTGACTCCCACCTTTGCATTGACTGTACTATTCCATTAGCATTTAAAGACAGTTCTGCATGCACACAAAGGAGAGGATTTACAGTCATAGCTGAAAGAAAGACATGGCAAGGAAAGAGGGAGAAATCAAAAGAGTAGTTATATTCCGTTTTCATTGAAGGGACTAAAGCACAGGGACAGTAAGACTTGGACATGGTCACTTAAGAAATCTGTGCTAATTTGGTGAAATAGATCTACACTTCCTGTAGCCAAGCCATAGTCCAGTGGCCACCACTATAGAAGCTCCTGATCTTTATTCTAGTCTGTCATTACATTTGAACCTGGATAAGAAAGCTTCAGTTACAAGCTGCTTGTTAATGAAGATTTAGACTTAAGGCAGGCATTGACTTTGGAATGACTGTTGATTCAGTCATTCCAGAGGGGGCATCTGTTTAGCTTAATTTCATTCTTGAAGCTTGCTGGAACTGGTAAATTAAAAGTCAATTCCCTCATCTTGCTCCAAACACCCCACTCAGTGTTGTCTCCAAATGCATATTGAGCCTGTCCTCTTAAACTCAGTTTGCCAAACACTAGAATCAGTGGAAGTTATGTCTTCAGAAGGTTTTGAATTAGGCCCCATATTTTTTCCCTTCTCTTCCAGCAGTCAGATATTAAAACACCTTATCACAAAGTGAAGGGTGACTAGCTATGCTGAAATGCATAGGAAGTGATTGTGTTTGACTGCTGTGTTTTATAGGGACAGACTCCAATTGATCTGCCATCTCCCAGAAGCCTCTGCATGCCTTTTGATTAAGCAGCAGGAGCTCTGGCCAAGGGTAGAGCTTTCTGACTGACAGTGTTTTATTTCTACAGCTGATCTCTGCTATACAGTCCTGAGGTGTTCTGATTTTCTCTGACTGAAAATAGAAAATCTGACAGCAACATTTCAGAAATAGACCTGAAAGAGGGCCAGCACATTCACACCCAAACCTCTGAATTCTTTGTTAAGAGTAATTTCTGCTAGGCTATATATTCCCCCTGAGATCCTCTGACGGAATCGCAGTACTTGGGCTGCCACACAGCATAGTGCTATTTGTTGTTGCTAAGACAAAACATAATTATGAGAACAAGAAAGAGGCCAGTGAAGTGTGCCTCAGAAGCATCTCCCTTCATCTACCCCTTTTTACTTAGGTCTCCTGAATGATCTTTCTCACTTAATTCTCCTTCTTTTCAAACCTCTGCTTTATCATTTCTGAGACTGCATCTTGCACATACCCAGACACTGAAGCAGAGGTGTTTTAGGCCTGTGGCCTGCAATAGGAAGAACAGAGAATGCAGCAATATGCATCAGCATTCAACTTGCAGAGTTAGTAGAAAGAGGAGGGCGCATAAGGAAATATGCAGGAAAATTTACTCTGTCTAAGCAAACCATCAGATTGCATACTAAGCTGAAGTTCCCTTCCAGCCTGCACCTAAGTTTCCCTCTTGGAGAAAGGCTACAGAGGATGAAAGTGCATGCCTAGGTTGAAGTAAGAAACATCCCTTTTCCCTCACCCCTAACATGACAGTGCAATGTTGCTACAGAGTCTGGCAGCCTAAACTGTGCTAAGATAATGGTATTGGATTTGAGTCAAAGCAGAAATGTTATCTCCTCTGGTTTCCTTATTGTGTCAGGTCTGGAAGTGTTCACAGGTTGCTATAAAATGCCATCAAAATGAAAATTGTAAAGATTTCCACTTGAAGCACTGAGGTATTTCCTCTATATGAGTATGTTAGGTCGGCCCTGGAAGAGACAGCCCTTAATTAAAATGTAGTGAAATATACTACAGACAATGCCTATTTGTGCAGTAGCTGATAAATCTGGAGAGGATAATGCTCTCCATGTTGTATATTCTTTGCTTATATAAAAGATTAAGAGACAATTACTTGACAATTTCTGAGTACCTTGCAGGAAGCATTCACCAGAAACCAGTGATGGGAACAATCAAGCTCCAGGCATGGAGCCAATATCCAACTGACTTTTACAATGTGTGGATCAATTGCTGAAAACCTCATCTATATGAAAAAAGCTTCCGAGTGTACACTAAAAGCTCTTTGCACGATTTGACCCATGATCTAACAGCAACCAGAAATGGAAAATTCAGTTGTTGTCACAGTAATTACAGAGGCTTGCGCATCTTTGCGTATGCAGACCAAGAGGCAGCCCTTCCTGCGGTAACTTATCATTTAACAGACATGGTACAAAAAGGGTTAATAGAACCCATCTCAGAGACTAACTCACCAGATATGGTGCTGTTTACTTACTTTGAACAGGTTGATAATTTACCTCCAAAGCAGAAAGCTTTTCTCCAAAACCGCTCAAGCAAGAAAAACAGATAGAGTGATTTCAGGGGTTGTGGTTTTACTCTAGTTTTATTGCCTACTGTGGCTGTATTTCAAGGTGCGCTGCCTGGTTTGCAGCTCTGCAATAACATTCGGCTAGCATCCATGTCTTCAAAAAAATTATTTCAACCAAAGATGTAAGAGTTAAGGCAATATTTCAAAGATGCTTTGTACAAGTGTCACTCAACTCTGAAAAAGCTACAAACCTTCAGGAAAATATAAGATCTGTAGGATGTGGATTCTTCCTGCTGTGTTTTGTGTGGTACCCTACACAATGGGGGTTTTGGTCTCAGCCAGGCCCTACTGTAATATAAGTAAGAAAAAAAATTGTTATAGAACAGGCACTTATAAAGTTTAAGGCATATCAAGAAAGTTCATATTCCCTCAGAATTAGCACAGTTTGAGATCTAGTAGTCCTAATTCAGTGTATAAAAGGTGTCTACTTGAGGCTTTGCCTTCCCTGGGACTGTTCATATTGGTAGGTACCTGTGCTGAATCAAAGTGTTAGGCCACTGCAGTAAGTAAAAAAAAATAATATCCTCATATTCAGCAAGGATTGACTCCTGTCAACTGACATTTGACAACACCTCAGAGATTTGGAACCAATAAGGATCTCCATATAGAAAATCCAAGTACCCATTTATTCAAGTTCCTTCCACTGCATTTACAACAAACACATCAGTGTACCATCTATACATCTGCTCACTTGCTGTGTGAAAGTTCAGATTAACTGAGTGGGCTTTTGGCTTCAAACTCAGGGAGTCAATTAAGATAATCGCTAATCTGGAAGCATTTCATATCTGAGTCCCTTTATGGTGCCCTTTTCTTTGCCAGCCACTGTATTGTGATAATTCCACAGCTGACAGAGCCTAAATGAAAGCAGCGAAGTTATAATGTGTAATAGGATTTCCTGGAAGCTTCCTCAGGCTGTCCTCATTTGTATAGCTAGAAGCTCAGATTTGCCAATTTATTAGGTGCCTAGAGAAGCAGTTAGGAATCCATTTTATAAATAAGGAAGTGCATCATCTTACTTCTGAGGTACTTTTCAAATACTTCTAAGGTACCACTTCATCCCGTCAATCTTCAGATGCTTCATTTAGGTACTGGAACAGTAATGTAGTTGCTTTAGATTCCCTCTATGATCTCCAGAAGACAGAAAGGCCACTCCAGGGAGTGCTTCCACCCATCTCGATTTCAGTCACTCTTTAAGTGTGCCATTATCTCTGTATTGAAATCCTAGAGCGATCCTTTCTTCTTTAGGTGTATCAGGGGTCTGCAGCTATGTAGAAAAAAACCCTGGATCTAGGGTTTCTTACTGTGTCTTCAAGTCTTTTGAAAACATGGTCCAAGATAACTCCTTCCTTGAGAAGCACAGGGGTTCACGCATTCACTTTGATCCAGACAAAACACTGGCGTCAACTTAAATAGTGACTCTAAGACTCACTGTTGCTCACCTGGGGCAGTCACACTCTATAGGAATAATCATTTCTACAGAGTTTGCATAAAGATGGTCAGCTTTTTCCTTGGGGAAGAGGGAAGGGCTTAGGACTATGTATATTACTCTCATTAGTATTGCATTGCCTCCAGTAGCACTGAGCTCCACCTCATACCTAAGTAATGCTTATTCCATTAAAAAGCAAAGGTACTTTTAAAAAATGCTGGAAGGAATTAATATTTCTATTACCCTTAAAATGCACAGAAGCAGGTGATGATAGCAGATTCTCTTTATCTAAGTCTAGTAAGCTTTCTTTTTGCTGAGTTGAAATCCCTAGCACTTGTGCACAGCTATAATCATTCTTGGAAACTTCTGTCTTTGAGGGCTGTCTGCTGTCATTGCCAAGTGGTGCTGCTTATTGACTTGCATGCTTCCCCTTTGTTTTTATCCATTGAATCTCTGTATGTCATTAATGCTCTCACCTCTCTATGTCATTAATGCTTTCACCCCTGGCCTTTGTGCTTTGAATTCAAGAGCAGATGATGACAGAAAGGGTTGTAAATTAGATGACCTACAATAACATTTCCTTTTGAGACAGTAAAAAGCATCCCCAAGAATTTACTTAGGAGCTTGTCAGGTTTTGTATAATTCATTCATGGAGCATGTGTGGGAATTAAAACACATCATCTCCACATCTAATACAACCATAATAGAAATACAACATGGACATCAGGCTTCGCAAATGGATTTTTTTTCCCATTTGCCTCCATGCACTTGCCCTCATCAAAACTTTCCTTGACCTCCAGGGAGCCCTTTGCTTTCAGACAAAATGGAGGAAAAAATGGTGCCAAGTTGAAATAGGACTCCCATTTTCTACTTGTGTCACAAGAGTGCTGGCTAGGGAAGAAGAGGGTATCTGGTTCCTGGTGTCACTCTTCATACTATGAAGTTGAAGAAAAAATCATCACTGCTGGAATTATCTCTGCCAGCCTCAGCTGAGAGGACTGGCAAGAAGTGAGGTACACACTGAAGGGATGTAGACAGTAGCCTAATTATGTTCATGTCAGTGATACACTGAGTGCACTCAGTTTACCAGGGAATAAACAGAGCTTTCAAATAAATGAGGACAGCTGAGGAGAACGCTTTTTTGATTTACTTCTTCCAGCCCTCATCACATGCATAACTGCTATGAAAGCAGCGTGTATATGGAAGATGCTTATTGCAGCTGAGAAGACATCACTGGTTTCTTTAAAAACTCACAGGAATAGATTCAGTGTAACAAAGCCCATCATGACTCCCCTGCGCAGGGAAAGGTTCACACTCCAGCAGCTGTTATTATGGTGAAATACAGTTGCTATGAGCCAGAAATACTTTAAAAATGCCCAGCTGCCTATCTAAATAGAAAACTTGTGGAAATACAACCTTCGGAGGATATGCATCCTATCGATGTGTGCTTATCGGTACCTTGTCCATATTTGCTTTGGACTTGTTCGAAAGTAATATTTAGGGGATAATTGACTATTTTGTTTCTGTAATTTGCTTCACTTTAAAACCTGTACCTACTTTAATCTCTGGTTCATAAATGCCCTGCGAGGTGCGCCGTGTCTGTAGCATCAGTGCAGTTTGCATTCTCTCTTCATCGTAAAGCCCTGGGCATCTACATCAGTTTGTCCCCTGGCTGCTGTTGGGAGGGAGCCAGCTGGCTCTCAGGGCGTGCAGATGCGGCCACAGTGCAGCTGCCTGCGGTCATGTGCCTTCAGGAACAGGAGCTGAATTGAAGCATGAACGAAGAACAGTGTGGCTATAGCCACTATGTCTGTCATGAGGATCTCACTTTTGAGAGTCCTGTTTTGTTCTTAATCTTTGCTGCTGAAAGCGTCTGCATTGGCAGAGAAAAAAATAAGTATCTGTGACTCTGCAGTCAGCTAGCTGAATTGGGAGGAAAACGCAGGGGAAATTCCATGGAACTGATCAGACTTGTACCACAAGGTCATGTACCAAGAAGTTGTTTAGAAGGGTGGATCTGGTATTTTCTGGACACTTGGAGAAATGCAGTGAGCTCATGATTCTCAGAATTGTTAATTAATTTCTTTGAGGTTTGTGGGTGTTTTTTCCCCTGAACAGAACTGAAATTTATTAGACATGCTTCATAGCTTTTTCCTGTTTCCTCTAAGGTATGGGTTACATGAGGGAAGAAGGATGTTAGAAAGAATATCAGGCATAATCCCATTTAGAAGAGCTTTATAAGAAGCATAAAAAAACCAGAGATTCCACAATTGTCCCTATGCTCAAATGCAGGACTCTGAAGAGCAAGTCAATACAGAAAGCTCTGAATAGCATATTGTACGTGTTCTTATGCGTTACTGATTTTCATTGGATTTACTGCCTTCAAATTCTCAGTATACTGCTTACAGAAGTTTAATGATTGTGAGCTACACTTCCGTCAATACGTGGTGCTATGTAATTGTCATTATTTGCATTATGTTGCTGCCTGTAAAAAGAAATTTAACTCTTCCAGTAGTGTGATGAAGTTGCTCTTTGCAACATTTTTTTGTGACTAGATGATAACTTCTTAAACTGATAGTAGAAAGAAAGTGAAATAGGTTCATCTAAGTTCAGCATCCAACCTTATTATTTTAGAAAGTTGACTTCATAGGAAGAGATCAGCTGTTAAATTCTATAAACTTATGCTGAAAAGTAAGATTTTATTAGAAACAAGCAGGGTTGAACATCTACTATTAACCCACCAGCAAAGCAACAACAATACAGCAAACAAAGAGTCACCTAGTCCAGAAGTCAATTTATGGAAGTCAAGTACTACTTTCAAACCAAGATTTTAGTTTACAAAAATGCAGAAACTTCAGAAAAAGAAACTAGCATCAGAAAGTCATGAAGAATTCAAAGTTTCTCTGTGTTAAGCTGTGCAAGTTATAGGAGCACCCAACATTTGCAAACAAGTGTGGAGGATTGCATCTTTTTGCAGAAGTTTGCTAAAAGTGGCATCATGTACATAGCCTAAAAAAAGAAAAAAGAAGAGAAAAGAATGATAACAGAATTATATACTTTGGAACTTTAAAAAAGCATAGAAAATTCTGGTTGATATAAAAGCCTTCTTTTTGCTAGTTTCAGGCTTGACACATTAGTTATTCACATGAAGCCTCTGGAAAAGCAGTAATGTTCTGTTCTTATCTTGAAAATGTGACATATTTTACTTGGGGAATGAATTGTATTCTAGGCACTTAGATCCATAGCTGTAGGAAGCATATCTGCTTGAGATTTTTAATGTATCTGCCAGCAAATTCAGAAATTGAAATGTAAATTCCAAAGCACAATGAAGATTGGAAATAGTCTTAATTTTATGTGGTAGTTTAACATCAAGTATCAGAGAATGCACTTGCAAACACTGTTTATATCAAGACAAGCAATGCAGTATTTTTATTTAATTAATCTCTTATCCATCAGTCTCTCACTTTACTGAGACTGCTCTGCTTATTCACTGAACAGAACCATAGTGCAAAATAGCATATTGTAAATTAACACATCAGCTGAGAACTGCATTTTCCTGTGGTAGAAGGCTATGAAACATGAGCTATTTCATTAAATGTAGCCTGAACAAAAATGTTTTCTGAACCTGAACAAATATTTGTTTAATGAGGAAGTTAGCCATAATAGGTTTTCACAATTTGCAGCATAAGAATAATAAAAAATATCTCTATTGAATGGAGTTTCAATATATTTATATTTTTTATATTTATAATTATAATATTTATACTACATATATATATACACACAATATATACTATATAGACTATACAGTATATTCCCTGGATATAACTAAACAGTAAAAAAAAAGCAATGTAGAATGGGGTACGGGGAGAATATGATTACCTGATAAATGCTGTGTCTAGATCAGATAGCATGAGATTGGTAATTAAAAATGAGGGGGAGGTCACCAATTTGGTATGTGAGGCTTTGCACTGAAAAGTGAAATGCATTCAATGTTGTCCAAACTAGGCATAGCTAAAGTCCATTTCCCTGTGCTTATGCACATCTTCATGGCTGTGGTCAGTCTTGTGGCTAATTAATAATTATATAAGTGACTCTTGCTGTTGGGATTGTTGTTACAAGCCCAGAGGTCACAGTCCGTGCAAGCCATGAGGCCTGGCAGCATAGGGGACTAAAGTAAGTTTCAGGTACAGGTTTGATAGAGAGGGAACACAAGGAAGAAATGTTTAATAATTTTTAGTGAATATCAAGTGCTAGTAATTCCAACAAAGTTCTGACAGTAGTTGTTGAAAAAAAACAGTTCTCTGTAGGGTGTCATTATTGTCACATAAGTGTCAGCATTTGGCTGGATTACTTGAACTTTCCAAGCAGAATATATTGATAGGTGAATGGAAATCAGTGGTGAGCATTATCACAGAGGAGGTGCGAAGAGCACTGAACGTTCGCTTTTTCTTCAAAATGTCATGGAAATGTCTGGCAGATAATTATCATTTGCTTTTCTACAATAACTACTCAAGACTTTCGTCTCTGCCATTTTAAGCACTTGGACTAGGAACTGTCAAGCTGAGTATATTAATCTTAGTGGAAGTTTCTGCTTTAAAGTGCTTCAAATGTGTATTTGAGTGAGACATATCTATCAGAGCTGAAGCATGGAAACGTTACCATCTGAAAGTGTCTCAGTGCAGTGTCTCACTGTTATTAACTTTAATCACAGAATCACAGAATTATAGAGTGGTTTGGGTTGGGAGGGACCTTAAAGATCATCTAGTTCCAACCCCATTGCCATGGATGGGGTGGGGAGGGGTATCAAGGCATTGCTAGACTGGGTTGCTCAAAGACCCATCCAGCCTGGCCTTGGACACAGCTGTATCCACAGCTTGAAAATGAAAGAGGTAGGAATTGCAGCTGATGTAAATTGGACACTATGTGTCCATATAAAATGAACTCTTGGGTTGTAAGCTGGTGTATATAATGAAAGGAACAAACATACTGAATGAAAGAAGAAAAAGAAATTTAAAGACTAAGATCTTAAAGTTTCAGTGTACATCCACGTGCCTGCAGCTCTTGGCCTGCTGCCTTGCTTTGAACAAAAGACTGTGGGACAAGTGGAGCTGGCCATCAACTCTCACCCCCTGAGATGGTGATAGGGATAGAGTTCAAAAAGGTGCAATTTTTTACTGTTTCCCAGCTTGGGCTGGAACAAGGATTTTATTCGCATCTTTAACAGGACTTCCAGCTGATGGTAATAAAATCTTTCACTTGCTGATTGTCAACCCTTGGCACATTGAATACGCCAGTTCTGTTTGTGTACAGATACCTGGCGAACACTGGGGATCCAACACACTGCTGGGTGTAGTGTGTGTCTCTTAGCAAACACTTCTGTGGCTCTGAACATCTGGCTCAGAAAGGTTTTTTCAGCACCAGAATGATTCCCAGAAGACCGACAGATGGTACCATCTGTGTAGTCTTCTGATTTCCAGTCTCAGTGCCTGCTGAAAATTCACTGGGTCTGTCTTTTATTTAGGAATAACTTGTTCAGTTTATGCTCCTAACTGATTCACATTTAGAATTGGCCTAAAAATTTCCAGGGCCAGTGGTCATCTCCCTGCCTGTTTTTGTGGTTCTCAGGAAGCTTGTTTTGATGGAAATGAGTCACATCCTTAAAGCATGCTTCGCTCATTATATTGTCAAAGCAGAAACACAGATAAGGAAAAAATGTACTGGAGGAGAATTACTATGCCATATACTTAGATGTGACACCAAATCCCTTGAAGCAGAATTAGAAGAGAAAATGCTTAATAGTTACCATTTCAGTAAGTAACATAGCAAAATAATAAATCCTACTGTGCTGTGACTCTTACAACATATATATCTGTTATCCTAGCCTTATCTTCATTTGGCTGGTTTTAGAACTTTGCATACTAACTAAAAATATGAAGAAACGTTCTTTAAGAGGGGCAATTGGTCTCCTACTGGAAAATGTCAGATATTGTTTTCCTCCCAATCAGGGCAGTTTCAAGATGAATCTAAACTGACTTTTTATTTTCTATCCCAAGTTTCCATGGTAACAGCATGTAATAATCATATTTGTAAATAGCAACTACCCATTTAACTTCACAGCCACTTTGAACATTTTTTGCTAGTTTTAACATCCTTGAGATGTCCAGCTCTGTCTTCTTACAATTTTGCTGTCAGTATATATAATTATTTGGGGATAATTATGACATCTTCAGTGATGTAATAGGACTGTAATATGTATGTGTATCAGTGTGTGTGTGGGGGGTGTTGTGTGTACAGGCATACACAGATGGACACAAACATTTATGATGAACGTTGTCTGGCAATAGCACATCCCATTATAAATCTTAATTTTTCAACTTCCTATACCTTTGTCAAGTTGATGTTGCTCAGGTTGAATGCCATTCAGCCCAATTTACATTCCAGAGGTTTCTTTTGTGCTGATAATTTGAAGTTTTGGCTAACTTTTTTCAATTGTAGCTAAGAATGTAGCTATGGAAGAAAACAGTTGCCTTCGTGGAGAAGACTCTTACAGCTTTTTCAGCAAGCCCTGGAGAAGGGCTGTAGAGCACATGGGTGATGCCTTGCTGTCACAGACAATTTTTGCTGTCCTACTAAGAATTAACCCAAATTTGGCCAAGTTTTAATCCTCTGAAAAATGTAATCTCTCATATATGCAGTTTTGCCTCCCTAAAATTCATAGCTTGTAATTGCTAATTTCTATCTGCATAAAGCACAGTTTGGTCCCCAAGAACCTATGTGCTGAGTGGCTGCATGTGTGTGATCCCCAATTAACTGAGTGCACGATGGTCTCTGCTGCTCTGGGGCTGAATGTCACTTGATCTCTAACAGCCTTTGCTTGGGTTCAGTGTAGCCTGGGGACAAGAAGTGAAAGCAGAAATAGAGAGAAAGGCAGGACTCTTCTGAGAGACCTGCACATGTGGTTAACATTAAACAGATATCTAAAGGCTTTGCAGAGTAAGGATGCCATGCGTGTTTTTAACAAAGCCATTTCCCCGAATCCCTCAAATCTCATCCCTTGCAAACTTAGTCTCTTTCTCATCTCCATCCCAACCACCTCACATGCTCAGAACACCACTTCAGGTAGAATTATAAATCAAGAATATAGCTTTTGGTTTTGACCAGAGTTAAGTGGTCTGTAGTGGAATATTGTCAGTTGTTTTCCATTAGGAGAAACTGAGAATGAAGTGGGGTATTGCTTTGATGTAGCCCCCCTTTTTTTTTTTCTTCCCAAAATAAATAAAAGGTCTGTTTCCTTGGGCACAGGAGGAATTGAGGATAGTTATAGTATTTAGTCCCTCGCAGTTAGCAGTTGACCAGACAGGCTTATTCTGGCCATGATCCTAAAGCTAGTCCTTACTGCCATTTTAGCTTCCTCTGGCTTCTCTGTGAAATCCTCTGGTGGTGTAATTCTCCTGGACACAATTCTATCAAACCGTATCAGCCTGCTTACTGCTGCGCTTGCATGCAGCTGTCAGTGAAATCACGTCACCCACACAGCTTGGATTGCTGAGTGCTCTTGTAGGCAGTCTGTTTAATGTTTCCATGGCCTATTCCATAAAGAAATGTATTTTTCCTACATTTATCCTGCATAAAAGACAACTGTTTATGCCCATGAATTCCAGAACATAGCCCTCACTCACAATGGCATATAATTTTTAAGAAAAAATAGCAACAGAAAAATCCTTGCAGGTACACCAAAGTTAAACAATTACATTCTGCAAAAATGCATTTACGTACTGTTAACAAGAAGTACCAGCATTGGACATACTTGAAACGTGCTTAAAACTTAGGAATATCAGAAAAATACTCATGTTTTCTCTTTTCTTCCTTCCAGAATCTAGAAAATAATCCACATTTTTGCAGACAGACTTTTGAACTGAAGCAAATACTTCTTGGTGATTTCTGAATGAGTGGTGTTGCCTTGTTTCCAGTAGGCTGGAACACAAGCAATACAACCTTGTATCTGTCTGCAAAAGACTCTGTAGAATCAAACTCCTGACTTCTGACTGCTTGATTGAAGTCATTCTTTGTTGTAGTGTCTGGAGAAATAAATAGAATCAGGAATTGTTGACCTTAACAACAAGTAAGATCAAATATACTCTTCACTTTAGTAAGGAACAAATGAAAACAGGTGCCTAAATTAATAGGTATTTTTATTAAATATATCAAAACAGTAACTTTTTTTTTTCCTTCTTTGTAACACTGAATAACTATACTTTTTTTTTCTTCTGGAAAACATTGGCATCAAATAAAAAGCAACAGGGAATACAAATTGGCTTCCTTTTTTAAGCGCTATTATTCCTACTCTTGATTTTGGAAATACAGGACAAAATTGAATATAGTATTCTGTACCACTCCCTGGGAATTGTAAAGTATTTTACCAATACCAGTTTGAATGGTGTTAAACATTTATCTGTAGCAGCTTACTTATCTTGAAGTTGGGGTGTATGTAACTAGTTCTGTGTAGAATTTTTGTTGTTAAACTCTAACTATAGAATTTCAATTTTATTTGTAGTCTCGTAATGACTTACAGCACTATAAAAACAGAGGAGGTATTCACTCTACCAGAACAACTGCTCATGGCCTATATAGGTCTGGGAAGTCTCTCTCCTCTGCTTTTGAAAGAAACTAAAGGAGATTGTTAACAGAATTTTTTACAGAATTCAGCAGAACTGTAGCTGATGATGTGCATCATTAAAAAAAATCATGATAGTAACGAACATTTGCAAAGCCCCACTAAATGCCATAATGCAGTGGTCCAAGTTGCAAACTCTTACTAATAGAAATGTAGGAAATACATGTTTCCTTGTTACTTGCTCTGCCTTTGAGCAACTACATATCTAGTCTACAAAACCTGTCCACGTGTTTATCAATAGGATATGGGTGGCTTAAAACTTGCCTCCATTTAGTGGAAAAGAAATCTAACCAGGAGACTAAGGATTTTACTTTGTAGGTTTATATTTGTCCGAGTAATAACAGAGTAGAGTTGAGCTGATTTATGAGACCTTGATATCTACATACATTCCAAACCCTGTTTAATTTCATGTCTGCCTTTAATTTTGCATTCCTAGTTTTCAGATGTTTGTCTAGGATTATTTATGAAGTTCTTATGTTTTCTTATGTCACACATTTTTAGTGCCCACTATGATAGAAATAGTACTTTGGTTATTTACTACATGTATTAATTGCCTTTGTGATACCATGCTTTGGAATTAAGAACCAAGTTGACTGCCTTTAAAAAACCCATGTATCTCATGGAGAAGGCTGTGTTGCAGCACAGCATACTGTGCTTAGGTTAGCTATGCATAAAGCAGATATGTACTGTGTGGACATACTTCTGATGTCCATAAGACAGAATCAAAAGAAATAGTTGTACTGAATAATAAATCTTTCATGTCTGAATTTGAGTTAGATCTGTGCTACAGCTGGTGTCCACATGGACTGTTTTTTTCAGAGGCTTTTGTGTCATACCTGTGATGGACTTGTCATTATAGAATAGCATGTGTCCCATACAGAAATCCTCAAAGAATTACACTCATATAAGAAGGGAATGTGCCCACTATTGAGAAAGGGAAAGAGTCAGGGAAAATAGCATTCTGAGATATTTTCACATGGTTGGTGTGTCAGCAGGGTTCTGGCAGATGCCCTCAGAAAATCAGAACGCGTTTGCACATTTCTTCATCAGCATAACACCTTTTGAATTGTGTTTGTCACTCACAAGTGTTTGATCAAAAAGTACACTTTTGAATACTTCTAATGCTGGAGAGCGGCAAAGCCCACAGAGATGACATTTTGATTTTGTGGGAAAAAAAATAAGGAGGAGGAGCATGAGAAGAGCTTCTAAATGGTGAAAGAAAAAAAGGGGGTAGGAATAGAGGAAGCCAAAAAGAAGAAATGCTTGTGAATATTTCATGGCATTTACCAGTCTTATTGAGGGGAAACAAAACAGCCAGAAATCTACTTTTTCAACCAAGATACCAACTCCGAAGGGTATATTTTAATTTATCTTTTGAGACTGCTGATCAATATAGACAAAGTTTTCAAATATACCCTGAATTAACATGACTTTCTACACATCTCCATTGCATGCCAGTAAATTTTGCTTCCTTCAGAATGTATATTATGGGTTTCAAATACACAGACAACACCTTTCAAAACCACCGAAAAAGTACCAAAGTATTAAAAAGACAGTAAAGGACTATCCAGCTGTTTATTTCCACAACTAGAAAACAAGTTACCCAGCTAAAAATGTCACGCTATTGCAATAGCTTCTAATTGCCACTGGGTGGTGGCTATCCAAGTCTGCCTCTCCAGGCCAAGTCTGTAGGTATTGTGCATGCACAGATTTCCAGAACAGTTCAAGCAATTTTAGATGAAACAGATGATAGCACAGAAGATTCTCAGAATAGCGGGGGCTGGAGTATTGGGTGTTTCAAACATTATGAAATATTCCACCAAAAAAAAAAAA
>VZRU01002591.1:0-15688 GCA_013398155.1 Pedionomus torquatus
GGGGAAGGCTGGCACCAAGGGCAAGAAACAGATCTTCGAGGAGAACCGGGAAACGCTGCGCTTCTACCTCCGTATCATCCTGGGGGCCTCGGTGAGTATAGCCGGGGAGGGCCTGGGGGGCGGCAAGGCCGGTGGGGCGGCCTGGGCCGGGCTGACAGCTGTGCCGTACTCTGTCCTCAGGCCGTCTACGCCGTGGTGAACCTGGTGATCTTTTACCCTGCTGCCTCCTCCTGGACGTGGGTGAGCGCCCGGCCCGCTGCGGGCAGGACACCGGCTCCTGCCCTGGCGAGGGTCACCTGGTTCTGATGGAAAGCCAGGTCTTTTCCTGGTTGTCGCGACAGGCGAGGCCAGCAGCCCCCACTGCTCTGTCCCGGGGGTCGTGGCTTTTGCCGCTGACAGCTGTTTCCTTGTTGCAGCTAGCGTTTGTCTTCAGCTTGATGGTCTACGGCACCAGCTACCGGTCCATGAACTCCATGGCAAAGCCGTCTTTCACAGACGATGGCAGCCTTGCCGACGGGGGAATTGACCTGAATATGGAGCAGGGGATGGCAGAGTGAGTGTCCACACGCGCACGATTCCAGGTGAGCAGGACCTGCTGCCTGAGCGTGCACGCAGAGCTGGGGAGCCTCCCAAGCAGGTGGCCAGCCCTCAGCCCCCACCTCAGCTTGTCCACTGTTGCAGGCGTGAGGGCAGCTAGGAGCCTGTAGCCATTTATTTCTAAAAGGTACCTAAATTGTCCTTGTTATCTGAATGCCTGGCCCCGGTGTGCACCAGTCATGAGCTGCCGTGTGGGTATGTCAGCATGGAACAGTCACTCTGCTTAGGGCTAAGGCACGTGGTTAGAAGATCATAAATCAAAGACCTGGAGCAGTGAAGAACAATACTGATGCTGTGCCTGCTTCTGTAGCACACAGAGGAACATATCTTTTCTTTTTAAACCACTACTGCAAGGTAGTACTTAACAGAGCCGAAGGGCAGGCGCTGCAGGTTACCCCATCCTGGCTGGAAACTGGCTGTGTCTTGAACTGTTCTACACACTAAAAAGTCTCCCCTCTGTCTTAGTCACTTCCTGGCACTTCCTCAGCCTTTTCTGCCCCCTGTGCTTGTGCATTCCTCATGTCTGTCTGCAGACAGTGCCAAGTTGTTTTCCCTGTCTGGTGTTCTTGGTGGTGCTGTAGCTGTTTTCTCGGTCAAGGAACACACAATAGTAATTCCGGCAAAGCACTGTTACATAAAATAAAATAAGGAGACAACAGTATTGAAACGGCAGAAATATCTTCTAGACTTAAGTGTTTTTCAACAGTGAGCCTCAAAAGTATTTACAGAAAACTGCCCAGCAGTTGTGGACATGTCAGGCTTTGCTCTTTTTGCTCCGTTGTGAAAAGGTGTCAGGTACAGTCAAAGCACCCACTTGCAGACATAGTGGTGCTGTGCTTCTGAGGTTTTTCTGCTTGAGCAATACACTGTTGGGGTGAGTTTTGTGACACATTAAAACTAATTGGTGCTTGCCCAAGGCACGGGCTGTGCAAAGCAGAGTGCAGCTGTGCAAAACAGAGCAAAACTGAAGGCAGAGCAGTAAAAACACCTGCACAGCTCAAGTTCCCACCTTTACCCTGCACCTTTGTACCTGATCCTGTGCAGAGCCTCCAGCCGGGAAAGTGCAACTCCTTCGTTATTTTAACCCCGTTATTACGTGTATGCAAAGTGTTAATGAACACCCAGTGCTTCTACCAGTGGCTGTGTCAGGTGAAGTGTGTCAGGTGTCAGTTTGGGGGTCAGGGAACAGCGGATGTTTTCCTGCTTCTCAGCTGAGCATACTACAGCTCACTAATGTGTTCTCTTTTGGAGCTGCTGCTGGAGTGCTGCAGATTTGACAGTGTTTCCTTCATGCTGTCTCTGAGACACATGCTGTGTGTGGCTTTGGGGTTGAGGAAGGCCAGCCTTGCTACTTGCTGGGAGAGCTGGGTTCAGTGGGGCCTTTGCTATTACCCTTCTGTGGCCTCCTGGGATGCATGAAATTTCTCAACCTCAGCGTCCTGTTATGGACCTGGTGGTGGTGGATTCTGCAGGGTCTGGAGCTGATGTCCATGTCTCAACCTAAAGCAGTTGTTTCCAGTGATGAATACATAAAGTTCCTTTATTTTGTGCTGTGCTGCCCAAAATGAGAGTCTATTTCACGACCATTACATCTGCCTTTGTTTTCTTGACTCTGGTCTTGGATGCGACTTGAGTGTTTCTTCCTCCAGCAGATGATTTAATGGGAGTGAAGGAGCTGGTATTTTTCTGCCCCATCTAATCCACTGCCTGTGGCTTGTGTTGAAAAATCAACACCTGTTTACCCCTCCTTGGTGTGAGGTTCCCCCTCCGGGGTGGTGGCTGAGGTGTGGGCAGCTTGTTGCCTCTCTGTGGCTGCTCTTGGCACAGCCTCAGTCTGCTGCAGAAGACCCCAGCTGGAGAAGCAGGAGGGGAGGAGGAGCCATCTGTTGCTGTAGCTCAGGTTGTGGGGGTATGGTGTTCCTGTCCTTGCACCCCAGCCCTTTGGTGACCCCAAGCATGTCTGTCAGCCTGTGCAACAGCACAGGGAAGGTTCCTGCTTCCCTTCAGCACTGCCAGCCATGAGTGGCGATACATTATGCCCTGATACGTGTCACATCAGTGGGTGCTGGCTGCTGTTGCAGGCTGTGGGGGTGGTGGTTTTGCTGCAGATTTCTTCTCCCCCGTGCTCCTCAGCTTTCCAAATATCCCTTTTTGGAGGGAGTATAACTCTTTAACTCGTCAGGTTTTATTGTTGCTGTTGTTGTTTATTGCTCTGATACTTCTAGATTACCAAGTATGGTGAAGTAAGCTGCAGGGACAGCCTTTCTGTCGGGGCAGGCAGGGTCGCTCTCCAGAAGCAGTGTTGGCAGAGAAGCTGAGGGGGGTGGGGAGATTCATGCTTTGCTTTTCTTCCCTCAGGCACCTCAAGGACGTGATCCTGCTGACAGCAATAGTCCAAGTGCTGAGCTGTTTCTCACTCTATGTCTGGTACTTCTGGCTCTTGGTAAGCCCCTGTTGTTTAACTTGTGCTGTGTTGTTCCTCTCTTTCCCTGTCATCAGAGCTGAGGACATTATGTATCTGTTTCGTTTCAGTGTCCTGTTTCAGGCCCAAACTGTCTTCTGATCATTTTTTTGATCTCCCTATCAAATCTTGTAAAAAATGAGACTGTACAAAGGAAAGAAGTGCTGATCCCTTTGAGTCAACCACGCAGAAACTAGGCCGTCCTTGGCCTTTCTCTCTGGCCCTGTGAAAGGGCAACAAAAAACATGAGGCAGATCAAAGCCGTCTTTGTGCGTAGAGCCTTTTTGTGACTGTGGCAAAGAGACTGTGCTGTTTGTTTGGTTTTCTCAGATACTCACCAGCACAGACTGAGGCTGCTGGACACCGTGTGTAGATCAAACACTGTAGGGTTTGATTTCCCTTTAACACACCAGACTACTCCTGAGAGGTTTGTCATGTGCCTCCAGCTAGAACTGATTTTGCACAAAGATAAAAAATGTCTCCAGTTAAAAAAAATCAGGTGCTTTGAATGTATTCCGCTAATGTATATAAGGCAATCTTGGGAGCGTACAAAGTTCTCTCATTTCAGTCCTTACAAGTTCCTCTCTAGCTGGCCTGGCAGAGGGCAGCTTAAACTCTGACTGTACCCTGGAGACCATCCCGAGCACATTTGTTTTCTTTTCAGAGAAACGTGGGTGTGTTTTTCTGAAGGAGGGAGAGGCAGAATGTCTGGGCAGCTGAATCTTTCTGAGTAATTCAGACCTGCTGCTGGCATTTCCATATGTGAAGCCCAAGTGCTGTATATGTATGCAAGTTCCTAAATCCTATGAAATCAGGCCATTTATTTTGGATACCTGCCACTGCTTTTAATTTCCGTGCATCCTCTGATGCCCCTGATCCAGCCTGTAAAGATATTCCAGCTCCTTTGGCTTCCTCAGGAGGACCAGCCCTCCTGACCGTAGCACCTCCCCTGCCAAGCTGTCCCCAAAGTGACTGAGTTTGTGCCATGTGTTCTGCAGGCTCCGGGACGTGCTCTCTACCTCCTGTGGGTGAACATCCTGGGGCCTTGGTTTACAGCTGACTCTTCGCCCACCGGCCAGGAACCAAATGAGAAGAAGCAACGCCGACAAGAACGCCGCCAGATGAAGCGCTTCTAGCCCTGGCTGGGGGCTGTTTCTTATCTCCATGCTGTTATTTCATCAGAGATGTGACCGAAACCAATCCAAAACCATCGCAGTAGTTATGTTGCCCTCTGCCATTCTGCTAGAAAGGCTGCAAGAGACTTCCCTTGGTCGGTTCTTCGCACCAGTTGAGGCCTCGCTCCTTGGGATGATGAGGGGGGATGATGCTGGGATGTCTGTCTGTAAATACCTTTTAAAAGCAGCACAGTGTCACAGTCGAGGCTGGGAATTGCAACGTGGGAGGAAATAGTACATTAAAGAGCAGAGTCTAATTAACCGTGCTGGCAGTGTGTTTGCAGAGGGCTGCTCACAGAGGGGAGTGCTTAAAACTGTCAGCATTTTATTTGAAATCTGGACCAGCAGGAAGCAAAATTCCCCAAGAGAAGTAGGCTTATCCCTTCCTGAGCTTGCTCTGTTCCTGAGCTTGCTCTGTGCTGCCCTGAGTCAGGGGGCGTGGGCAGCTGGGTGTGCTGTGAAATAGGGCTTGTAGCCAAACTTGGAGCAGTTGGGTTTGAGCCTGTGCTACCTTTGCAGGAGCTCAGCAGGATGAAAGGCTGCAGCTAAATGAAGCCAAAACTAAATCTGTTTTGTTTTTTTTTCCTTCTTTCTTTTAAATCCACTCTCCCAGGGGGTGGCACAGCCGGGATGCTATGGCTGCTGCAGAAACCACGTGTTAGAGACCAGGAACAGCTTGGGGCAGCTTCTGCTTTTGCCTAATTTGATTTATTAATGTTGTCTCTGCCCAGTGTGGTGTTTTACACACTCTGGTGACCCCTTCCTGCTCCTGACGCACCAGCTCGGAGCCATGAGAGATGCACAGCTGGTGTTTGCATGGGTCCCAGACTGCCCTTTGATGCCATCCACAACCTTTTGCCTACACGCTGTTTCCATTACATCGTTTTTATTACACACTTTTTCCTAACATCAAGCCCGATCTCCTGCCTTGAGTCCTCCTGTGCCTCCGAGCCAGGTAGAGTGGCTGTATTTGGGGTTCAGAGCAATGGTTAGTTGTGGGCAAATATCTAGGAGCAGGGCAAGCAAGAGCAGAAATAGGTATTTGGAGATTAAAGTCCTTCCTGCTGCTGGTGAGGGAAAGGAGGAGGGCACACGAAATGCACATGTGGGACAATGGGTGTGGGCCAGCCCTGATTCCCTGCCCAGAACCCCCAGCCCCATCTGCTGGCCCTGAGGAGGTGCCGTGGCTCTGCTGGGAGTACCCCATGGCACCCTAAGGGCATCCCCCCCATTGCAACCACTCCTGGGGACCATTGCATACCCCCAGCTCTGCCCTTGCTCCCTCTCACCCCTCTTCTGCAGCTCCCTGAAGACAGGCGGAGCTGCGCAGCCATCCCCAAAACACATGGGATGGTGTCTGGGGACACACACATATCAACACGAACCACACTGGCCCTCCTGGCCACTCTATCCTACACAGCAGAACATGCACAGAGGCCACCCAGGCAAGGGNTCCAATAAATGGCACCAGTTATGACCTTGGGTGCTGTTTTTTGTGGGGGGATGCCCCTCAGTCGGGCAGCAGCCGCTCCAGCTCTTCCTCGTTCAGGCCATTGGTGGTGACAATGTGGTCCAGCTGCTTCATATACCGCTCCAGGTCTTGCATGAAGTGTGGGATGCGGGCTTTCTCCAGCACCCCGAATTTCTTTAGCCGATTGACATCTTCATAGGAGACCTGATGGGAAGCAGGGAGATGGGGACTGGCATGCGCCCCTACCTCATCCAAGGTGTCACACTCCCCCATAAACACACCTCCTGACTCCAGGAAGGCACTGGCAAAGCTGCTTGGGAATGGGGGATTTCCAAAGATTTGGTTATTTTTTGTCCCTGCAGGGACAGGTGACAGCAGGACTGGTGTGGCCAAGGGCCAGCAGAGCTTATCCCACTGGTTTAAGCCTCTCCCCAAAAGTCTCCTGCAGAGGGCTACAGGTTGTCCTGTCCCTCCTCACATCCTCTCCCCTGCTCCACTGAAACAGCAAAGAGCTGCTGGCCAATAGCCAAGGGCTTGTTTTCAGGAAAAAAACGGGCCCATGGAAGCCCCCATGAGCTCTGGGCTGGGGCTCTGGGATCACTCGCTCCCCCTCCCCAGCCATTACCTTTCCGAGCGCAGCCAGCAGTGGGAAGTCAATGGTCTGCCGATGGCGCAGGATGCGGAGAATCCCATCTAGGTAGACCTGGTCTTTACTGAAACAGCCTAGAAGAGCAAGAGAGGCTGGGGAGTGGGAGCCTGGTGACCCACCAGCCTCCAGAACATTTGCTGACCACAGTAAAGGTGAGGTGACATGAGTGTGCCAGGCCTCAGGCCTTGCTGGCGCCATAGCCAGGACCACTGCATCTCAACGGGTAAGTGCTGGGGACCAACTGGGCACGGGGAAAGCCCCAAACCTATCACTGGGATGCTTTCACCCTCTCTCCCAATGGGTGTTTTTAATGATAAACCACTGCAAGAATCTAAATGCGTCCCCAGAAATGCTTGGGGTTTTTTCCCTCCTTTGGCTCCTGCCTACCTGGGAGCTTGTGTGAGTTGCTCCAATCATACTTGGAAGTGGAGACCACATTCATTCCCATCCGACCCTGAGCAACTAAAGAATCTGATATAAAAGATCACTGCCATAAACGCACGCATAAACCCACAGGAAATAGTGCTAGGGGTAGGGAGGGATGCATAGGGAGGGCAGAGCCAAAGGCTGCCGTAACAATCAAGGTCGGTGGAACTCAACCTACCCAGCACCAAAACATCCCCGCCTCTGCTTTTTCTTTAAAAAAAACCAAATGAAACCCTTTTGAAAACTCAAAGGCTTTGCAATGTTCCCCCCCTCCCCCTCCCCTCAAATAGTACCTGGCTGTGAGGTGTCTGTCTGGCCCCGCTTCGCCCGCACGCAGTATTCCCATCGGACGCCAGCATCCTGGACATACTGCTCAAGGTCCTGGAAGAGGGCAGAGAAGGAGAGGCGGCTGGCCCGCTCAATGGTGTAGTAGAGTAGGGCTGCTCGCCACAGGAAGGGCTGCTTGCGGAAGAGGACGCTGTGCAGGCTGGCCAAGCCTTCCTCTGTGGGGTTGGCGGGCTTCAGGCTGTATTGCTTGCGGCCCTCAGAGCTGTGCCAGGGCTGCCGGGTGTTATTCACCCCTCGGATGTAGTGGGTGCCTGGGGAGGGGAGGATGGGAGCCGGTGCCATCAGCCACAGCCTCCAAAAACCTTGTCTCCCAAGTTGCTAGATTGGGGTTGAGACCCAGCACCCATGGGTACCAGTTCCAGTTTGAGCTGGAGATGCCACTATAGGACATCTGCTTGCTCCAGTGCCAGTAGCAGGCACATGAATGCATGACTGGGTGCCCAACACATCCTTTTTGCCCCACCCAGGTGGCCTCAGCCCCTTCTGAAACCTGCCCAGGAGCCTCCTTGCAGGACCCAGCAGGCATCACCTTGCCCCATCACCTTTACCCACATCCTTCCTGGGCTGTTACCCAGGGGACAGCCAGAGGATGCTCACAACAACCCCCTGCTCTGCCCCACTGACCTATTTCGTGGCGCAGCATCCCCTCCAGCCAGTGCTGGCGGGCTCCAGCAAGGTTGATGGCCAGTGTTGGTCGGCTGTCCTCCACCATCATCACCGCCTGTGATAGGAGGTCATCTGTGAGCTGCACCACCACCTGCAGAAGAAAAAGAAGGCGGCAACTTGTGTGAACACTGCTGTGGGAGGAGACGCTCTGCAGGGTCTTGGCTCTGAGGAGAGGCTGAGATGGTGGCGGATGGTCAGAAAAAGCCACCAGTGCCACAGATGGCAGCATCACCAATGTGTGGTGACCCCAAAGAAACCACATAGCAGGAGCAGGCAGGGAAGGGGTGCCAAGAGGAAATGGGGGAATGAAATAACTTCTTTAACCTCTTCACAATTGGCAAACCTGAGCAGGCACCGTGGGGGGGAGTGAGCAGCTCCTGGGCAGCCTGGCACCAGCATCCTTCTGGCTCTAGCATCCCCGCCACCAGCTCATTCCCATGGGTTCCACACAATTTAGTGGCCACAGGCAATGGACATCCACTGGACACCTGCCTATTCCCACTCCCTCGTTCCCACTAGCATGGAGCAGCACAGCAAACTGAGTCACCGAAACAACTGCGCTCAATAATCCAACAGCACCACTATGGGTCCAGCTTCTAAAGCCCTGAGTCCCAGTAAACAGCTCATGAAGGAAACAAGACTTTGGCTCCATTTTCAAGGCTTCTCCTGTGGATTCTCCCTTTTGAGGCTCCAAGACATGAGCAGCAAGGACGGATCCATGCCAGCCCACCCTTGCAGCAAGAACCAGCCACAACTCAGTATGGACAACAGCATGGACAGGCAATGCATGCACAGGACTGGAGATCATCTTTATACAGAAAAAAAGTATCTATTTTGGGACACCTGGCTATTGAAAGCACTGGAGCCAAGTTAGTTAACATGAGTTAACGTGCTGGCCAAGCAGCATTTTCTGGCCACCCAACCTGACGCCTGCAGCCCTTAAGCCACAGCACTGCTGGAGGAGACTCCTGGCTCTGCCGCATCCCCGGGAGCTATTGCATTCGAGGTGTGGGTGCGGCAATGTCCGGCACCTTCAGGCAGGCACCAATTCCATCTCAAAGCCCTTCCCCCATGTACATATCAATTCTAACACCCATCTGTTGTTTCACAGCTGACACTTTTCAGGATGAAAATGTGCATACTATGCATACTATGCGACAATTCTTCTCTCTTATTGAAAAAAAAAAAGGAGAGACTGAATGGGTTTGCTTTAATCCACATTTATTACTGTGCAAAGCTGGTTGTGGAAGACAGAAGTGTAACTGAACAGTCAACCACTGGGCAGATGAGCAGTATAAAATACTTACATAGCTTACCGTGATCAAAATATACTAGCATGAAAGCGAATCCCTCCAACACTGTGAAAAGACTTGCCAGTTCATCCCTGACTTGTGTATATCCTCTTGAGCTGTGTTTCTGCTCCAATAAACAAGTCAAAACAAGGGCTGCTCCCTCCTGCCCTCTCCCATGTCCAGCCATGGACCTGGGTGACCTGTGACAAACGGAGGACTGATCCGAATTAGAATTGCTTTTATGGTCTAGGCTAGTTTCCAGCAGGATCACCATCACATGGGGTGCTCTGGGTGGAGAGAAGACTTTTGGCAGCAGCACTAGTTTCTGCTAATGGCCCTGTCTGGAGCTGCAATAGGCAGGGAAGATTAAGCCTTCCCCACAAGCAGAAATAAGAAGGCACAAACGAGCCAAGTTTTGCTACGATTTTAACCCGTTACTACCTCTTAGGGCAGCTCAGGGTGATGGCAACACATCCCAGACATGCGACGGGGCCATCCCAAATGTGAGTAGCTGAGGTGGAAATCCTGGGATGTGGGGGGGGATGGGGAGAGTCAGGGGCCAGAGTATAACCAAAAGGAAGAATAGGAATACATTTCATTGTCACAGCACTTTTCCTGCTCCCTCGAAGACACTGCAGCACCCTGTGACAGTCCCTGGTCCCCAGGTGATCAACCTGCAGCTCTTCCAGGTTGTGCTGGAGATGATGGACTGTGTCAGCACAAGCTGCGCTAGCAGGATACAGGATGCTTGTCTGGCTGGGAGTGGTCCACAAGGCCAGGTCCACATCTTGCTGTCTTGCCATGCTCCATTGCCCCTATATGGGGAAAAATAAAACTCAAGGTGGTTGGAATTGTATTAGATGTACAAAACCTAACTTTTTTCCTAGGATAAATGCTCTCAGTCTTACACCTGCTTTCCCTTAGCCTATTAAAAAAAGATAGCATGCCACTCCAAATGCCTCCTCTTTGCTTTTCTCCGTTTTCCAGCTGCACTATGGTGGATTCCTCCAGGCATCACCCCTCAGTGAGTGGAATTCAGCAGCTCCAGGTCCCCCATACCAGCAGGACCCTCTGTGGTGGGGTCAGCCCAGCATCTTCTCTGCTGTTACCCAGGTGAACACCCCAGCATCCTACCAGGGCTGAGCTTCCCCCAAAGCAGAGAGAACCACTCAGCAACATTCCAACAGAGTACTCTGGCTTTAAAAAGAGTTGGGTTTTTTTTATTTTTATATTTAGGGTGGGGGGCTGTTATGACAGGACAAGTCAATAGTCACCAGGCTAGGCATTCCTGTCCTGAGATGGCAAAAGCTATGGTGTTAATGAGCAATGTGAGCGACAAATGAGCCCAGCCAAATTGTAGAAAGGTCAATGCTGTCACTGAGTCCAAACCCATATTTTTCCTGTTTCTTTTCCTATCTGATATCACCACGTTCAGGGTAAGCAAAGAGAAAGGTTGCAAACAGCTGGAAAATAAGAGATGGCCAACGATGCTGAGGATGCGATGCTCAGCACTGAAATCAGGTCTTGCATTAGACATTTTCAGGCAAGGCAGCAACAGCTGAAATACAGAATGAAGCACTACCTGGGATATGGCATTTGGAGAAAGACCCAAGGTCACAGAAAAATTCAGTTTGCAACAAGCTGGGATGCTGCTGGAGGCTGAGCCCAGAGGGAAGGGTGTCGTTGAAGTAAAGGGTCTCTGGGGAATCAAGAAAAAACTCCAAGGAAAAGTACCCCAGCACCTTTTTAGGAAGAACTCATGGTAGTGAGAGCACTTTTGATTTATTTATTTTTCTGTTCTCATGATGAAGAAAAGGTAAAAGGAACACAGGAACAGCAACACTCAACTCAGTTGTATGGAGTGGAAACTTTCCCTCCGCGAGAGCATCAAGGTGGGTTAAGAAGCACATTCTGGACAAAGAAGCATCATCAAATGGTGCAACTGGCAGCACAAAGTTTGTGATGGTTCATGTACAGGAAAGCAAATTAGCAGTAGGGGTTTTGCAGGTAGAAACACCCCCCGACTCAGGAAGACACAGGACTACTCTGGCCTGGAGAGAAATTCCCCATCTCTGTCCTAAGGATGGAAAGATCCTGGGACAGACTGGGCATGGGAATGAGGGATGAAAACAGGCTGATCCAGGGGCTGGGAAAAGGGATTAGACACTGCTCAGAGAGGCTGAGTGCTCCTGCAGCCATGGGTAGAGCTGCCAGTTGCAGTCCTCGGTGAGAGCTGCCAATATGGATGAGCACAGGGCCACCACGGTGAGAAGACGATAAGCTAAAGCACACAATGTCATTCTTCAGATGTCAGTCTGATTACTTTTTAGAAGCATTGGCTTGAGTTATTTTATTTTTTCCCCTTAGTTGCCAATGCAATGATACAGCGTTGTGTTTTCTTATTAAACAGAGGTGCCAATAACCACTCCATGCACAGCCTGCCCTCCAGGAGCAATGGGAAGGGAATCTCAGTGTCACTGAAGACCGCAGCCTCACACATTCTCGTTATGCTAGCCACAGACCTTCTCTGTCTGCAGCAGCCCATCCGCCCGCTGAGCAGCACCACTTGCCTTATTTCAGGACCCTCCAGCTTTGCAGAAGCTGTTACAAACAGGGGCTGTGACTTCAGCCAAAGTCCTGTTCCTGGAGCAGCTCTCCAGGTCGGTTCTCTTGTTCTCAGCAGGATCCCAAGCATATCCTCATGGTCACAAAGCTTCTGCTCAGCTTTTGTGGATGGAACGATGGAGAAAGAGCTTGTTGCCAGGAACGGAGGGAAGACTGTTGATGGATCCTGTGGCATGGGGGCATGGGTTTCTGCCTCTCCCCAACAGCCCAGCACTGCCAGCAGCCTGCCCATCTGCTGAGGACCTTCCATGCCAACAAAGCTCTGGCTCTGAGGAGCTCCAGGGTGGAGAAGCAACACCGATGGGATCCCAGGAGTTGCTAGCAAGCATTATTTAGGCTAATGATATTTCACAGACCCGGGGATTGCCATGCAGCACTTACCCATGGGGCCAGGGGTTTCTCTGCTGCTTGCCAAAATCTGTATGGAGACCCCTGAGCTCTGGCAGTGTCACCTCAGTCCTAAGCCAGAAATAAAAGCAGAAGAGTTTCAGGATCTGCAGCTCAGATCCCTGACAAAGCAGCTTTTGAGGACGCAAAGTGAATTGTAGCACAAAGACTCACCCATGAGCACGCTGCCTGTGGTGCGGGAAAGCGGGTTCCTGCCTTCGCCGATGGGCGCCGGGGACAAGGGGCAGGTGCCTGCAGCGACTGCCACCAGCCTGGCCACGCTGCCTGCAGGCAGCTCACAAATCAGCGAGTTGGTCTCTGGGCTAACACAACCCCCCACGCTAGAGTTTCTCCTTTAGTCTTTTTCTTTTTTTTTTTTTTTTACAACAGCCATAACATTTAATACATAACAGGGAAGCAAACAGCATGGCAGAGCAGACAGGGCACAGCAGGTGAAAGTCAGGAATCACAGATACACATCTGAAACCACCCATTTCCCTGGCACAGTGGTATATTCAGGAACTTCAGCAATGCAGAAGTTCCAACAAGTTTTTGTTCTCTACAGGTGGAAAAATTTTGCCAATATCCCTGTATCACAAGCAGAGGAAAACCTTCCCTCTTCCCTGCCCCAGAGAAATTCAGCAAAATCCGTAATGGGTATGAAGGAACAAACCAATGCTTTAATGGTTTTAAGAGCGCTTATCAAAAGGTTTGGATAAAAGGGCCACATATCTCGCACAGTGATGTGCAAACATCATTAATGAGCCCTGTGTTCCCTTGACCAAAGGGAAATTTCACAGGGTTGGAAGGAAGCCAGTTGTACACTGATATGTAAGGAAATACTGGCTTTCTGCCCAGCCAGAGCTCAGTTCAGGTTTAGATTAGTGCAGAAGAGCAAAATAGCTGAATTTAATCAATTAATAAAATAAAATCAAGAGATACTCCACAACTAGCAAGTCCTAAGTGTAGGTTGGTAAGACCAGCCAGTTGCTAGGCTGGGTACCAGAACTGGTTCTAGGTGCTAAAAGGCACCTAGTTATAGGAACTAGTTATAGCAGGAGGCTTGCAGAGATCCTTTCTGTCCTAAGGAAAGCCTTAGGAGGAATTAGGGTGCCAAAGCCACATCCCAGAGGCGCTCAGGGGGCAAACCAAGGAGGTTGGAAGAGGAACATGCCCTGTCCAGGAGGGACCTCAGGGAACTGCTCACTCCCAGTTTTGCGGGCATGAAATACGCTGGGTACCACTGAGCAAGGTGATGCTTTAGGGAACTACTGGTGAATAAACCTGTTTGGAGACAGAGGTGAAAAATCAGAGCTAGGAAAAAGTCTGGCCAAGAGGCAGCAGTGAGGAAGCCCCCCCACACGTCAGCCCTGTCACCAACAGCTGAAAACAGCCCCACCAGCCCAAAAATATCCAAGCTGGGTCCATAAATCCCTCTCACTGCTTGAACCCAGGACAGTGGAAGCATTTTGCCCACATCTTGCCAGCAGGAAGGGTGAAAAAAAACCCAAAACCCTTAACCAAAGCTGTGGGACATACCATGCTGGTTACTGCTGGGGGCACAGAGAAACTGGATTAAGAGATGTGGAATTTCACCCCTCCTCCTTCCCACATAGCTATTGTCATCTCTTACCCATGGATTTCCCAGACTTAAAACCCAAGCTTGGTGCTCCAAAGTGCCTTAACCTTGGTCCACCTGCAGGACAGGAGGAAACCTCTCCCCTGGCTTTGTTTCTGGGCATGTGAGCTGCTTGCCTTACCACTGCGATCAGCAGGAGAGGACTTCCCAGCAGTAATTAATGCCACATGCATGCAAAAGGCTCCTCACACAACCACGTGGACAAGAAGCATCTCCTCTCTCTCTCTCTCGAATAAAAGGGAGATACACACTGAAAATAACAAGGGAAACTGGCAGGGAACCAGCACCCATGTCCCAGTGTTGGGGTACAGCGAATGCAGCTAAGCCAGAGATGAAAGGACACCACAGCTCAGAGAAGAAAAGTTTCTTTGCACCTAAACTATTTCTTAATCTGAGTCATTTTTATCAGAAAATAGATATTTTGCAGCTGTATTTTACAAGTGCTAAGGCAGGGACGCGGAATTACCTCTCCCATGCAGCCTTCCTTCTGCATGTACTTTCGGATCACAGACCAGATCTGGCACTTGCTCAGCAGCCTCCCACCCGTGGCCACTTCAAAGCTCTCATAGGTCCCGTACTTCTCCAGGACAGCACGGATGATCCTGATGGCCTGCCACAAGCAGAAAGGAAACATCAGGGCAAACACTCTCCCTGCTTATAAACACATTTTAAAATCCCACATGCAATAAAACCCAGCAGAGCTAAACCCTGATTAACAGTGAGATGTGGGGTTTTGCAATATCTAAGAAAACAAGGAGACTGAGCCAGCTGGAAGTGGCCACCGGGGCAGATGGACACCTAACGCAATCAGCACGACCCGCAGGATGTTCTTTCTGCTTCTCATCACCCTTGCAAGCATCTCTTGTGGCCACTGGGCAAAGGGGAAGTGAAATGACATCACCTCTGGAAGTTAAAGCTATGATTATTTTAATCTTTTCTGCTTTCGGTTCTCCTTTAAAACTCCAGTGCTCACTCAAAGAGGTTTCATTTATCAGAGTTTCTTATCACTGTGCTGGATGGCAAGCCCGGCAGTAAGGCTGGGCATCACTAGCATTGCCCTTTCCTCTTCTTTGTCCAGGGTTGTAGCCCAACCAGCCTCACTATCCAGCGCACCAATAGCCTTCTAATAAAAGCAGCATGTGCTGTTTTATTAGCATTAACATTTATGGAGCATCTATAAAATACAAGCATTGATTAGCAGGCTTCCTCCCCCGAAAGTGAGTTCTCATGGTAGACATTTTCAAGCAATGACTTTCTCAGACCTATTAATATATGATGATACTTTGCACCAGTTCTGGAGTTTTTCCATCAGTTTTACTGCATCTGTAAACCTGTCTGCAGAGCTTCCCAGCCCAGGACCATGCTCATGAATGGTGCATTTTACCTCCTCCTGCCCAAACCCTCTTTGCTTTAGTACAGGCCCCAGGCAGCGCCTGGAGCTCTGCAGAGGAGGTCCCAGCCCCTAAGGTCACCCAGGATCAAGAGATGGGTTTTCACCACCAGTAACAAGGCTCAAATCACCCAACACCCCGTTGAGGAGCCTCATGGATGAGCAGACTCCCCTGCAGAAGCTCCTGATTTTTTCATCCCTGAAGAGTTGTCTCTAAACAGTTTTTATTCTCAAGTCACTTACTGCATCTTTCCAAGAGAAGTTGTGCAGGTTCTTTTGTGTGAGAGGGGCCCATGAAAGCTGGCTAGTGTTCAAGGATCGCCTCCTCCAAGCTCAGGAGAGGTGCATCCCAAAAAAAAAGAAGTCAGGCAAAATAGCCAGGAGGCCAGTGTGGATGAATAAGGAAGTGTTAGAAAAGCCCAGAATCAAGGAGGACTATAGAGGGTGGAAGCAAGGACAGGTGGACTGGGAGGAATATAGAGAAACTGTCCGAGCAGCCCGGAACCATACCAGGCAGGCGAAGGCCTGAATAGAACTGAATCTGACCAAGGACATCAAAGAC
>VZRU01002593.1:0-15005 GCA_013398155.1 Pedionomus torquatus
CTCTAACCATTCTATGGTTCTATAGGGGGAAGCTTTTCTTTAGTACTCACATTGCTCATTTCATAATATCTTGGTACAACTTTGTGATCATCCTGCCATTTGTTTTGTGGATAAGATCATAAAATAAAACCAGAGAATCTTTTAGGTTGGAATAGACCTTTGAGATCATCAAATCCATCCATCAACCCAACATTGATAAGAACCATCACTAAACCATGTCCCTCAGCACCACATCTGCTCAGCTTTTATATACCTCCAGGGATGCTTACTCCACCACTTCCTTGGGCAGCCTATTCCAATGCTTGACAGTGGAGAAATTTTTCCTAATATCCATCCTAAACCCCTTCTTGTGCAACTTGAGGACATTTCATCTTGTCCAGTCACCTGTGATTTGGGAGAAGAGTCTAAGCTCTCCTCTTCACACCCTTCTTTCATGGAGTTATAGAGGGCGAGATGGTCTCCCCTCAGCCTCCTTTTCTCCAGTCTGAACAACCCCAGTTCTCTCAGGCTCTCCTCACAAGACTTTTGCTTCAGACCCCTCACCAGGTTCAGCTGAAATAATTCAATCCAGGAAGAACTCAGATTCCTCCCAAGTGTTTGGTGACTCATTGTCTACTGCTGTTACTGCTTCTCATTCAACCTTGTCTCTAAACACAGAGTCTAAGAGACCTTGCTGATGGAGAAGGCATGGTAGAGGTTGGTCAGTCTCACTGCTTGGATGTTCTCAATACCCAACTGGATACAGCCTTGAGGTGTCAAGTCTGGCCTCTTAGTTGGCCATGTTTCGAGCAGGAACTACATGATCTCCTCAGACGCCTTTGAGTACCTCAACTCTATGTGTCTACTCTCCTTATGTCATCCACCTCCTTTAACAGATGTCCAGATTTTCCTTCTAATGTGGTGACAGAAGCTCTTGCTGTGGAATCATGAATGTTAAGAAACTTCTCTCTTAATGGGTACCGTCTTGCCTCTGGATTTTAGTTGCCTATTCCCATGGCTTACATTAGAAATGGAAAGCTGTAACTATTTTATTTGATACAATGTATTTTTTTTTTATTTATAACGAGATTTAAGAAATGAAGCTTAATGTCACATACTCTCTATAGGCTAGATCCTAACTTGTTCGTAAATTCAATTTTTTAATTTTCTCTGTTAGCCTCCTCTCAATGTGATCTTTTTGATTCGCACTACTCTTTCTTTTAGGACTTCATTACTTTTAGAAAATGTACTGTAGCGCATTTACTGGTGATTAAAAAAAGCTTCTTTTAATTACAGTTGTCAAAGAATATGTTTTGTGATGCATTATTGTTGCTGCTGTTTCTAATGCATAACTATTCTCTACCTTTCCAAGTAGAAATTAACAGGGTTTCTTTACGTGATGTGTCTGGATCAGTTTTTGTAGCGAGGAATGATTTTGTGAATAGGGATAGCTTCAAAGAAGTGATTTGGGGGGGAAGGAAGACATATATGTTGGAAATCTTATCCATGCTTATAAATACTTAAAGGGTGGGTGTCAGAGGATGGGGCCAGTCTTTTCTCAGTGGTGCCCAGTGACAGGACAAGAGGGAACAGGCATAAACTTGGACATAAGAAGTTCTGTCTAAACATGAGGAGGAACTTCTTCACTTTGAGGGTGGCAGAGCCCTGGAAGAGGCTGCCCAGAGAGGTGGTGGAGTCTCCATCACTGGAGACATTCAAAACATGCACAGACACGTTCCTGTGCAACCCGCTCTGTGTGGGACCTGCTTTGGCAGGGGGTTGGACTAGATGATCTCCAGATGTCTCTTCCAACTGCATATCATTTTGTGATTAAGAATATCCAGAAGTTACTTATTTTGCCCTCTCAGAATGATGTGTGAATCTATGTTGAATAGAATCTATGTTGAAATAGAATGTTAGAATTGAAAACTGTTGTAATCCATTATATATTAAATGGGAAAATTGATAATAATTTTTATTAGAACAGTATTTTCAGTGAATGAAGATCGTAGTTTTGCTGACCATAATAATGTAAATAAGTTACCAGCCTTTCTCATCTTCAATTTTATTGACATGCAAACATGAATGTTATATATGGTGGGTGAATGAAGTCCACTGCAAAAAGGTTTCTGGGCAGAGCAAAGTAGTGGACCTCAAAAGCTGAGTGTTTCACAACGTGACAGTCATAGTCTGTACCTGAGGGATGTTAGAGTCAAGAACCTTGTGAATTCACGCCTACAGATACCCTCATTCAGCAAACCTTGAGTCGCAAAACAAAGAGCATATGTCCAGCAGTGCAGTAGTGAAAGATCATTTTTTGAGGTCAGGTAATGGTTTTAAACAAAGAGAGAGAAGATTTGGATTAGATACTAGGATGGAATGCTTTGCTGTGAAGGTGATGAGGCCCTGGCCCAGGTTGCCCTGAGAAGCTGTGGCTGGCCCTTCCCTGGAGGTGTTCAAGACCAGGTTGAATGGGGCTTGGAGCAACCTGGTGTGGTGGGAGGTGTCCCTGCCCATGGCAGGGGCGGTAGAATGAGGTGTTTTTTAAGGTCCCTTCCAACTCTAAAGGTTCTGTGATTCTCCTAAACTATCCGATAATGGTTTATCTTCAGCAACTCCTTAAAGAATAACAGAGTCTGGACATACCTTGAACTTTTCTGTATCCAGCCAACTGGTTTCCTTTATTTTTCTAAAGGTCTTTATGAGACATAAAGTTTACAGTTGGCTGTTTGTTAGCTGTGTTTGAACTTACAAAGGACAGAACCAGTGTCTCTCTGTTGTATCCAGCATGAGGAAGGTTTGAGTTCATCAAGGACCAGTCCCCGAATGTCCCAGCAGCTGTGCAGGAGGTGTTGCATGGGCATTTTTTGGAGACATCCGTTTCTCGGTGATGGAAACTCACACCAGGGCTGTGCTAAATCCAGCCGCTGCTTCTGAAACTGAAAACCACATTGGCCTTTAAATCTTGGTCCAACTTCCTCGTGCCTCTGAAGAACTCCTCTTTAATATTAGCAATCTATTTTTAGAGTTTAATTTTTGGGTACTCTTGGAAAGACAGGCTGCCTCCATAAGGTGACCTTCTGAAGCTGTTTTCTAAATATCACCCTGGCAAACGCTTTGTTTATTAGAGTTACTTTGTGGAGAAGCAATGAACCTGTTCCAATATCTCATTTACAACTAAAGTGCAGTATTCAGCTAATTGAATACATGGCTACTGTTAATTATTTTGTTACGGCTAATTGATATTCACTGGGATCATGTTGCTGCGGCCCCATAAATATAATATTACCTTACAGGTTTTTATTTCTGCAGTGAATTCTCTTCTCTTGGCATATTTATATTGTCTGCTATATACATGAATATTTTTTCCTTTTTTATTTTTTTGGGTTTTATTGGGGATTTTTTTTATACTTTGTCGTGTCTGTGTTACTGAAGAAATGCCAGGGGTGATGAAAGAAACTTTTTTTTTTTCCTGAGTTTCTTAGTGGCCTACCAAATCTTCCAGTTACTTTCACAATACAGGGAAAGCAAACCTTTGGATCAATGTATTATTTACATATTGTCTTGTATTATTTACAAGGACCTGGGGGTGTTGATCAACAGCCGGTTGAACACGAGCCAGTAGTGATGGAAACCGCAGGATTTTACTGCACTAAAGATCTGGGGGCCAAGCAGCGAGTTATAATCACGCTGATTATTGCCCTGACCTATCAATTACATCACTGATAAATTAGAAATTATAAGAACGCTACATAGAATCATAGAATTGTCTAGGTTGGAAGGGACCTTTGAGATCATCTAGTCCAACCAGCAACCTAACTCCAATAAAAAACAACAAACCATCGCTAAACCACGTCACTGAGCACTATGTCAATGCATTTTTAAACACTTCCAGGGGTGGTCCCTCAACCCCTTCCATGGGCAGCCCATTCCAAGGCTTAATAACCCTTTCAATGTAAACATTTTTTCCTGATATGCAATCTGAACCTCCCCTGGCACAGCTTGAGGCCATTTTCTCAGTCCTGTTGGCTGTGAGATGGAAGAGAAGACCAACCCCCGCCTTCCTACAACCTCCTTTTAAGTAGTTGCAGAAAGCGAGAAGGTCTCCCCTCAGCTTCCTCTTCTCCAAACTAAACATGCCCTTTCCCCTCAGCCTCTCCTCACAGGACTTGTGCTCCAGACCCTTCACCATCTTGGTGGCTCCCCTCTGGACATGTTCCAGCACTTCCATGTTCTTCTTGTAGTGAGGGGCCCAGAACTGAACCCAGCACTTGAAGTGCGGCCTCACCAGTGCTCAGTACAAAGGCTCCATCTCTTCCCTCTTCCTCCTGCTGGCCACGCTGTTCCTGATCCAGGCCAGGATGCTGTTGACCTTCTTGGCCACCTGGGCACTCTGCTGGCTCATGTTCAACCAACAGTTGACCAATACCCCCAGGTCCTTTTTTTCTAGGCCACCCTTCTCCAGCTACCCTTCCCCAAGCCTGTAACATTGCCTGGGGTTGTTGTGACCAAAATGCAGTTCCTGGCACTTGGCCTTATTGAACCTCAATTGGGTCTCAGCCATTTCATCCAACCTGTCCAGGTCCCTCTGTAGAGCTTTCCTACCCTCAAGCGGATCAACACTCACCCAGTTTGGTGTCATCTGCAACCTGACTGAGGGTGCACTCAACCCACTCATCCAGATCACCAATAAAGATATTAAACAAGACCTGTCCCAAAATTGAGCCCTGAGGGACAACGCTGCTGACCGGCCGCCAACAAGATTTCACCCCGTTCGTGGCCAAACGTCAGTGATAATACATTGAAATAACAGATACTTGGAAGAGGATGCTTTGGGGAGGCACAACCTGCGATGAATTTTTTAGCTGTTTCTATAACCACGGCAAGAGGCAGGTTTTTGAGAGGTGATACAAGGATTATCTAGAATAAGCAAACCCATGGTCAGTACAAAGCATGGTAGCCAGGCTTTAGGATATTTCCTGTAATCAGCTTTGGGAAAACCTGTAATTAGTTTTCTGTAGTGAATAAAGGGAGATTTAAATAGGGTTGGACAGGGCTGTGGAATGTACTCCAAGGCGTTATGCTGAATCATAGGATGGTTAGAGTTGGAAGAGACCTTGAAGATCATCCACTTCCAAATCCCCTGCCCTGGGCAGGGACACCTCCCACCACACCAGGTTGCTCCAAGCCCCATCCAGCCTGGCCTTGAACCCCTCCAGGGATGGGGCAGCCACAGCTTCTCTGGGCAACCTGTTCCAGTGCCTCACCACCCTCACAGCAAAGAAGTTCTTCCTAATATCCAATCTAAATCTCCCCTCTTCTAGTTTAAAACCATTCCCCCTTGTCCTATCACTACGCTTCCTGACCAAGAGTCCCTCTCCAGCTCTCCTGGAGCTCCCTTCAGATCTTGGAAGGCTGCTGTAAGGTCTCCTCAGCCTCCACGTCTTGAAGAAGAGATGGTTGGCAGAGGGCAAGGTGTTCTTCATCAAAATAGAATTAAAATTTGCCCGCGTGCTTTTGGGCAGAGCAGGGATGATTGTGGTGCAGATTCATTAAAAAATCCCCCCAAATTTAAAATAGTTTCCCGCATTGTTCTAATTTACAGATATGCCTGATGTGCAACCTTTCTACTCACCGTCGTATAACAAATTTGACTTTTTGTTGTTGTTTTTTTTTTCCATGCTTCAGGATATAGAAAAAAAGGTAAGTAGCTAAGTAAGGAGCAATGAAAAAAATAAAAGATTTTATTTTTTATTTTATTTATTTTTTATCTCTCTACAAGAAAAAAAAAAGTGCAAATCTTGACAAAGAATGTATTCATAGAACACGTAGAGCACGATATATGTATATTTGTATGGTGTAAGTATTCTGACACACTTCTAATGACCATGACCTGGAGGTATCATCTGAAATAGCAAGAGTACAAGAATTTATCATTTTAGATGATGCTGCTAAAATAGGAAGTTTTTGCAGTTGGCTTTGTAGTATCAAAATAGGGTGGAAATACGATGCTAGAGGTAAACGACTCATGTTGAATAGGCCGTTGTTGTAATGACCACTGGTAGTTAATGATTAGTCACTAAAGAGATTTTATTATTAAAAAATGATGAGCCTGGAATGAATCTGCACTGATAATTTCAGCATTAAATCCTTCATCGCTTGTTAAAAATCACTTGTCTAGTATTTCCTCTGGAGGACTTGTAGCTTTGTATGTATTCCGTGTGCTTGTGTGCTTTTTTAATGCGTTTTTGAATTCTTAATGAGTCCCCTTAATACTACATATTAGAATGTGCTACAGATGAAAAGCCAAAACAATGTCAGCTTGCTCAGTCGTGCTGGAAGCAGCGTCTCTTAAATGAATACTCGAGTCGTATTAGTATTCAAAAGATAGATGTGCAGAATTCTTCTGTGTTATTTTAAGTTACTAAACACTGGAGTGATCCTGCAGTGAAGGGTTTCAGCTTACCTAGTTGGATACTTCAGCCCATCTAGGAGGAATAATTACTAATTAAAGAGGGCAGTGGAGTTTTAGATGTCTTTTGCAAATACGGAAGAATTTGGTTCTTTCCAAACATTTATGTGTTTAGAATTAAGTGGAAATTAAATGCATTCCTGAACTGGGATTTCAGAGAAATAAGGAGCTATTTGGGAAGAATGAGGTAGAAATTCTTTGCTGTGAGGGTGGTGAGGCCCTGGAACAGGTTGTCCAGAGAAGATGGGGCAGAGAAGTGGCTGCTCCATCCCTGGAGGTGTTCAAGGCCAGGTTGGACGGGGCTTTGAGCAACCTGGTGTGGTGGGAGTTGTCCCTGCCCAGGGCAGGGGGGTTGGAACTCAATGATCTTTAAGGTTCCTTCCAACTCTAACCATTCTAGGATGCTATGAATTTTTTCCACCATTGCCTACAAACGTATCGATGCACGTTCAGCTTTTCTCATATCAAAATGTCCACTTGGTAAAGAGATAACGAATAAAATTAAATATCTGGGCTCTGCATATATTGTCTTCGGTGGCTTAAGCAAGTTCCCCCTAAGTTCAGAAGCGATCCGCAAAGTTGACTTAAAAAAGAAAGAAATAAAATAACGAATCTCAGCAGGGTGCGCTTGGTTCCAGCTTGGTGGTGTTTCCACATAGATTTGGACAAACTATGGGCCAGCTGTTGAGGAGGGAAGGAAAAAAAAAAACCACCCAACCCAGTACAATAGACTATCTCTTTCCATTTTCAATGCTGCAATCATCATCTTATTAATGTACTAATAGACCGCAGTTCTCAATCGCTGTATATTCCTTGCTGGTACAATTTATAGGAGATGTTGTGCGTTGCAAGCGATGCTCTTTCTTGATCTGGTTTTATTTTCCTCTTTTCTTTTTTTAGGCCAAGCAGCTGGAGGAGAAAGACAGGGAGCTGAAGAAGCACGATGCCTACTACAAAGAGCAGCTGGCTCGGCTGGAGGAAAGGGTGAGTCCCCTTTTCCTTTTTAACGAGTATTCTCTCTTAATTTCTACTGCTGAAACTTTCTGCTTAGGTTTTGCTGTTAAACAAGATGCCTTTTCTAAAGAGATAAAGATTAAAACTGTGGCCAGAGGGTTTGGTTGTGTTTTTTTGGGGGGGGTTGGGGTGGGTATTAACTGTTTCTGGCTGAATATTGGCAAGATGAAGGCTTTAACATTGAGAATATTGTTTTCTTCCCCAAGTTTTCACATTTGCAATGAGATTTCACGTGGCAGTAATTGCGTACAGGGAAATAATCCTAACAAGGTTGCTTTTCTGAAGAGTCTGTGCGTGTGAATGAGTGTCACCAAACCTTCTCACGATCGCCCGTGAGATGTGACCGCATCCACTGAATTCCTGCCTTCCTTGCAGTCCGCGCTTGCTTTCGTTGGGTGGAGTTAGTGCTTCCTCTAAAAGCCACCGGCATACGGCGAATTTAATGTTAATTACCCGTTGTTTATGCCGTGTTTAAAAAGCACTTCTGTGCTTTTTTTTTTTTTTATTTTTTAAAACGCCGTAGACTTGAAACTGAACCGTACAGAACGGGCTGGTGAGCTGTGTGAAGCGCTTCCAGTGCTTTAACATATTGCTGTTAACATTCCTGGGTTTTACAGGGTATTATTTTATAGGATGTTAATTGCAAATAATTACTGCTGTCATCGTTTCCTAGATCCCAGGTTGGTTGTAACCTTCAGCCTGAGTACATTTGCCTCCTTTTCCCCTCTGCCTTCTTCCTGAGCTCGCTTATTGTTGATTATTTTAGATTATTATTTTTTTTTAGTTAGTTTTGAAAACGGTATTAACAAGATAGATATTCATTTATGCAGCTTAGCAGGAGAGAAGAAAACCCCTTGTTTTTATGGATTAGAAAGACGAACATGTTGCATGAGTTATCAGTGTGTATAATTGGTCTTAATGAATATTTTAAATAGAGGGCATATCAGATACTGTCTCAGTGTTTTGTCCTACCTTTTTGAAGATGACATTAATGAAGTCACGTTCTTGGCGATGAAAAATAGTTTGAAAGGATGAGGGTAAATTAGTTTAATGATTCTAAAACTGCATTATTTAAACAGTTAAAAATTAAGAACCTTCATTAAAAAAACCCACCATGCTCCAGGATACCTTTCTTATTCTCAAATAACTGGCTGGTGGTAGAGGAAGAGGGGTGTCTACAGTATCTCATCCAACCTGGCTTCTTGTGGGGTGATTGTGCCCTTGCTCCTAGTTATCAGCCTCCCGTTTTATCGTTACGATGTAAGTAGTGTTGGAGTAATTAATAATAAACTGGGATTCCTTGTTTGAAAGCTTTTGCTTTACCCTTATAAAGTGCCACACAACAAGTAAGATTTTATGCTTAGTTATTTTTAATATTAAATTAGGTCTCTGATACAGTGCCTTTGCTTGCTCCTGTTAAGCGAAGACTTAACGGTCTCCAGCCTGGAGATCAGAAGGCTCCAGGGAGACCTTAAAACCCCTGCCAGTCCCAGGAAAGCTGGGGAGGACTCTTGATGAGGGAGGGGACCATAGGATGAGGAGGAAAGGTTTGACACTGAAAGAGGGGAGATTGAGGTGAGACATTAGGAAGAAGTTCTTTTCTGTGAAGGTGGTGAGACGCTGGCCCAGGTTGCCCCAAGAAGCTGTGGCTGCCACATCCCTATGGGCTTAGAGCAACCTGGTCTGGTGGAAGATGTCCCTGCCCATGGCAGGAAGGTTGGAACTGAATGATCTTTAAGATCCCTTCCAACTTGAACCATTCTCTGATTCTACAACTTCCATTGCGGAACCACATGTTAACATGCATGTGAATATCACAGAATGACACAGACTCACAGAATCGTCCTGGTTAGAAGGGACTTCTGACATCATTGAGTCCGACCATACATACACACAGAAAAAAACCCCAAAGAGAAACCAAAAAAAAAACCCCACAAAATAAATCACCCAACCCAACAATCAGGCACTAGAGCGTGCCCTACACGTTTCTTATATACCTTCAGGGATGGGGACTCCACCACTTCCCTGGGCAGACCCTTCCGGTCCCTGACCACCCTCTCAGTCAAGTCATTCTTCTTAATATCTCATCTGAACCTCCCCTGCTGCAGCTTCAGACCATTCCATCTGGTCCTGTCCTTATTCCCTTGGGAGAAGAGGCTGACACTGGCCTCTCGACACCCCCTTTTAGGGAGCTGTAGAGGGCAAGGAGGTGTTCCCTCAGCCTCCTCCAAACTAAACAGCCTCTCCTCACAGGACTTGTTCTTTAGACCCCTCANACTGGAACAGGTTGCCCAGAGAAGCTGTGGCTGCCCCATCCCTGGAGGGGTTCAAGGCCAGGCTGGATGGGGCTTGGAGCAACCTGGTGTGGTGGGATGGGTCCCTGCCCATGGCAGGGGGGTTGGAACTCGATGATCTTTGAGGTCCCTTCCAACTCTAAGCATTCTATGATTATTTAAGTGTTGTCCCCCAGGGGATGTGAAATAAGTGAACTCTGCCATCTCTTACTTTCTCTTTTTGGATTTGGAAGTCTCCAAGACTGGAGCAGGCAGTTCCAAATTGGTTGGAACTTGGTTGCCTTATGCCATGCCGTGTGGTGTTTTGCTCTGTCTTCAGGGTGGGGTTCTTGTGGTATTAAGGCTTGTCTTTTCCTTCTGACTTCTTTATTTGTAAGCTAAGGACCCTTTGCTTCACCGAGTTGTCACCTGGGTTGTTTTCAAGGCACACGTGCACGTCTCCCCTGTGCAAAAAAGAGTCGTCACGGTTCTGAAAGGAGGTGAACTCTGTGCTCCCAGTCTGGGTTTGAACTTTTTTTCTTCAGAGATGTAGAGATTATGGAATGAAAACCTGCAAAAGCAATGAGGTCACATCTCCTGCAATCCCAGCCTCGGAGGCTGGTGCCTGCAGCTGTTATTAAGGTCATTTGTGAGAGTGTGTGTTGGTGCTTTTTGAGCGCTGGGATAGAAATAGAGCTTGAAGAAAAAAAGGAAGGTCTGGAAAGGCTTAACGGTTAGGAAATTACAGAGCACAATAACGGGCGGCTTATTTGTTCCTAAACTTGTTCTGATTTCAGGGAAAGGTACACAGTGTCAGGGTACGGGCTGTTGAGCTGGGAAAGGATAGGAAGGGGAGGGGAGGTGGGAGCAGAGCGAGCAGAGCTCAGCCAAGTGATGTCGATACGAAGAACTGTACGATGCGAGTCTGTCACCTGCGACAAAGAATGCTAATTACATTCTCAGATGATTCTTACATCAAATAAGCACACTTTAAAAATACTGCAGTTATGCCTATGTGGTATTTCTGTCTGTTGCATCATGGAGTGTCAGAGCTCATCTGTATGATTAATTGCCTTTTTGATTACTTAGCTTTTTCAATTAGAAGCTTGGTATTTGTGTTCTTCAGTGCTGCTGAAAAAACAATGCAGACATTGATAATAAAGGGAGATGACAACAGAACAGATTAGTGTCAGCACAGTGTGCTCCTTATGGAGAAAATTACTCTACATATTCAGTGCCAGATGAAGTCTGTCAATTATAAAATATTTCAGTGTCTGAGTGAAGATGCTCAACCTTTTCAGAGGATTAATACAGGACGAAATAACTGTGCACCAGTGACAGCTGTGATACTAAAACGTAAACAATCCGATTCTCTAGGGCAATATCTGTTCATAAATTTGGTTTATGTGCTAAAAACCTTTTTATACTTTCCAAAAAACCCAGCGATTCCCCTAACAGCTGCCAGTGTTTCTAGGTCAAAGATAGCACATAAGCTATGAGTTATTACATGCTCTGCAGCAGCAAAGCAAAATGAGATAGTTTAACAAAGGAGTTAAAGAATAACCTTCTCATACTGTATATCTGACGGGGATGTAATGCTGTTATTTAAGGGTTTGAGCACATTAAGCTTTAAGGAAAAATTTATGGGTGTTTTTCATTGTGAGCTGCCGGGGTAATGGTGCTTCTTGACTACAGCAGGAAACCCCAGAGGTAGCCGTATTCAAACCATTGACATATGTGTACCCTACATTGTCTTAATTCTTTACTATAATAAGGTGGCATTAGTGGTATTTTAAACCATTTGATTTTTCTTGTAAAATACCAGAGCAAGAAAAAGGAAAACAGCCATCTCAGGCAGACTGAAGCACTTGGTACCTTGAAGAACAATCCTACAGCCTCTTCCTCTAGTATAGTCCCTCCTGTGTCTCCACATGCACACTCACACGCTTCTGTCCTGATGTTCTGTTCAGCTCCTCCATGTCCATAATCCATCCATGGTGCCGCTGGTTTCAATGTCAATTCCAAGACCTGGTGGCTGTAGACTTCATAACCATAGAATTGTAGAATGGATCAGGTTGGAAAAGACCTTAAAGATCATTTAGTTCCAACCCCCTGACATGGGCAGGGACACCTCCCACCAGACCAGGTTGCTCCAAGCCCCATCCAGCCTGGCCTTGAACCCCTCCAGGGATGGGGCAGCCACAATTTCTCTGGTCAGCCTGGGCAAGGGTCTCACCACTCTCACAGGAAAGAATTTTTTTCTGATATCTCATCTAAATCTCCCCTCTTTCAGTGTAAAACCATAACCCCTCGTCCTATGGCTCCACTCCCTAATCAGGAGTCCTTCCTCATCTCTCCTGTAGGATATTTGCATCTCTAATGTCACCATGATACGTAGGTTCCAAAGTCAACAACTGCATTAACTTTGTCTACAGAGCAGCTGACTCCCTGTCGTTCCTTCACCCTTTTGCAATGTTTACTGCCTCTTATTCTTGTAGTTTTGGAGTTGTGCAGACATTCATGATGAGTAATGGTCCCGCTGTGCTTCTGCCACTGGCTGAGAGACAGGGTGAGAGCATTGAGGAAGAGAAGGCTCCGGGGAGACCTTAGAAACCCTTCCAGTACTTGAAGGGGGCTACAGGAGATATGAGGAGGAACTGTTGATCAGGGAGTAGAATGATAGGACAAGGGGTGATGGTTTTAAACTGAAAGAGGGGGATCTAGATGAGATCTTAGGAAGAACTTCTTTGCTGTGAGGGTGGTGAGGCACTGGAACAGGTTGCCCAGAGAAGCTGTGGCTGCCCCATCCCTGGAGGGGTTCAAGGCCAGGCTGGATGGGGCTTGGAGCAACCTGGTGTGGTGGGAGGTGTCCCTGCCCATGGCAGGGGGCTTGGAACTGGATGATCTTTGAGGTCCCTTCCAACCCAAACCATTCTATGATTCTATCATTCTACTTAGTGTGAATGAGCAAGACGTACATCTCAATGTTAATCAATATTAATTTCTTGCCTGAGCTAAGTTTTTCTTTTGCTTATTGAGTTTCCTAGAAAGACTTTCCATAGGTATTGAGTCTGATTCATGTGAATATGCAATGCACACAAAGCGAGGGAAGGAAATTATTCTGCCAGCGCTTGGAGGTTTCAGCATTATGTTAGATACGCTACAGGTTTAACAGTCAACAAGTTATTGCCCGGAGAGCTCTTCCTTGCCGATTCCCTAATTTCTGTGCGTGTCCCTGCTGCCTTCAGTGGCCTTTGTGCAGTCAGACTCCTGCACCACACGGGGCTTACTGCCAGATCAGAGCCTGAGAATATAGACATAAGTTCCGGGAATGTGAATCTCTTATCTGCAGCCATTTCTTTATTTTTTTAATTTTTTTTTTTTTTTTAACATGACTTAAATTTTGAGGAAAGGATTTGCAAATCGTGGCTTGGTTCGGCACTTAATTTAGGGATTCTACTTACCATGTAGGCTGTCAAGGAGCATTAACCTTAAGGTAAGATGAGCGCACAGAGCACAAAGCTGTGAGCTGACGGCACACACTATCCCAGGTGTTAAACAGCATTATCCATCCTGCTTGCTACAGTAAATAGGATTTCGCTATTATGATGTGTCAGGATTTTCAGAGAAATCAAATTTACTAGACGCTAAACTGCCATCCTCACTGCTGAGCCGCTTTATTCTGGGATCTCGCGTTCCTACTAATCCTGTTGGTAAGAAAATGCTTATACCAATTGTGTGGGGAAATTATAATTTAATGATCTCTTCCTTTTTTCTATTCAAAGCTTAGAAAGGACCAACGTGCTTTGCAGTGATAGCCCCGGTGCTTCGAAAAGGAGATGATACACAATTCGTCTTGGCAGCCAAGTATTGGCTTTTTTGTAGGTTTTGATAATGAATGGAAGCACTAAGATGCAAACAATGCGAGGCCCACATTTGTTCGGAGCCTTGTTTACCTTTTCAGATCTCAACAGCTAAAGAATCAGACTCTCTTGTTTACCGTGGGTTTTTGTAAACTGTAGTTCGCAAGATGTAGATAACAGAGCGGGGGGGACGGGACGACTATTATAAAGCGGTATAATAGCTACAGACGCCTTCATTCCTTACAACATATTTTAGCAGTTTCAACATTTTGGTTTCTGTTTGTTTTAAGATATCAGGCTGTTTACTTTCCTCGATCTGGCACGACTGTATCAGCAAGAATTTCATAACCGGAGGATGATTCTGCTCTCACCTCTTGTGTTTAGAAGTTTGTATTCACTAGAGCAAACATGTTTACTCTCTGCACATTTGTACTGCCTTCTTTCACGTCTTTCAAAAACAAATAGCAGCCCTGTAGGTACAACATTTTTAGGATTTCAGGCTGGATCCAGCAAAGCAAGAAATGGTTTTGGTTGGTGATACTATGTAAGGAGCACCGAGACACAGGGAAAGCTCACCAAAATTTTCACAGAATTGCAAAATGATGTGCGGTTTAAGGGACCTCTGGAGATCATCTAGTCCAGCCTCTGTCAAAGCAGGGTCACCCAGAGCAGGTTGCACAGGAGCGTGTCCAATTGGGTTTTGAACGTCTCCACAGAGACTCCACTGCTTCTCTGGGCAACCTCTTCCAGGACTCTGCCTCCCTCACAGGAAAGAAGTTCCTCCTCAATTTTAGATAGAACTACTCATGTTCAAGTTTGTGCCTGTTTCCTCTTGTCATCTCACTGGGCACTACTGAAAAAAGACTGGCCCCATCCTCTTGACACCCACCCTTTGAGTATTTCTAGGTGTTGATCAGATCCCCCCTCAGCCTTCTCTTCTCCAGATTCAAAAGACCCAAGTACCTCAGCCATTCCTAGTAAGAGAAATGGTCCAGGCCCCTGATCATCTTTGTGGTCCACTGCTGTACCCTCTTCAGCAGTTCCCTATCCATCTGAATCTCCTCTCCTCCTATTTAAAACCCTTGTCCTGTGACTACGCTGTGACAGAGAGTCCCTCTCCAGCTCTCCAGGAGCTCCCTTCAGAATCATAGAATGGTTAGAGTTGGAAGGGACCTCAAAGATCATCCAGTTCCAACCCCCCTGCCATGGGCAGGGACACCTCCCACCACACCAGGTTGCTCCAAGCCCCATCCAGCCTGGCCTTGAACCCCTCCAGGGATGGGGCAGCCACAGCTTCTCTGGGCAACCTCTTCCAGTGCCTCACCACCCTCACAGCAAAGAATTTCTTCCTAATATCCAATCTAAATCTCCCTTCTTCTAGTCTAAAACCATTACCCCTTGTCC
>VZRU01002593.1:25105-68812 GCA_013398155.1 Pedionomus torquatus
GAGGGAGAGGAGAGACAATAGAAAAAGTGGTTTGGAATAACAGAAGAACCAAAATCTTCAACCAGGCCCTTCTTTTTCAGGGACTCTCAGGAGCTCTGTCTCTCCTTACACAAGACACCTTGATATAGTTTCCTGTAGTTGAAGCTCGTCCATTTAGTGTGTTTATAAGAAAAACTGTTCTGGATCCAGGAGTCGAATGTGTATTAAGTACGTTTGCCAGTGATACTAATGTAAGAGGAGCTGTGGACTCCCTCAAAGGTAGAGAGGCCTTACAGAGAGAGATCTGGGTGGGCTTGAGAGCTGGTCAATCACTAAACCTATGAAATTTAACAAGAGGAGGTGCCGGATTCTCCACCAGTGAAGGGGTAATTTCCAGTTGTATGAACAAACTGGGAGACGAGAGACTGGATAACAACCCTGCAAAAAGAGATCATAGAATGGTTAGAGTTGGAAGGGACCTCAAAGATCATTGAGTTCCAACCTCCCTGCCATGGAGGTTGGAACTCCTCCCACTAGAGCAGGTTGCTCCAAGCCCCCTCCAGCCTGGCCTTAAACACCTCCACGGATGAAGATCTGGAGGCTGGGTCGATGGCAAGTTGAATATGAGTCAACAGTGTGCCATGGCAGCCCAAAGGGCCAACCTTGCCTTGGGGTGCATCAAGCACAGCATCACTAGCTGATCGAGGGGAGTGATTGCCCCACTTGACACTGCACTGGTGTGGCCCCACCTTCACAGTTTTGGGCACCTCTATAAGAAGGACATCAAACTATGAGAGTTGTGTCCAGAGGAGGGGCAACTGAGATGGTTGACCTTGAGGGTAAGACTTGTAAGGACTGTCTGAAGTCACTTGGTGTATTCAGCTCGGAGAAGAGAAGGCTGAGGGGTGACCTCATTACAGCCTTCCTCGGGTAGGATTTGGGAGAAGGTGCTGATTTCTAGTGACCAGCGAGAGGACGTGAGGAAATGGAATGAAGTTGCCTCAGGGGAAGTTCAGGTTGGACATTTAGGAGAAGTTTCTTCACTGAGAGGGTGGTTGTTTCCCTGAAACAGGGTCCCCAGGGAAGTGGTGATGCCACCAAGCCTGTCAGAGTTTAAGGAGCATCTGGGCAATGCTCTTAGTCGTATGATTTCATTTTAGGTCATTTTGTGAGGAGAAGGGAGTTGGAATCGAGGATCATTTTGGGTCCCTTCCAACTTGAGATACGCTGTGATATATTCCCTGTGTCCCCTTTAATACCAGTGGATTGATACACTATTTTTTTGACTTAACGCTACCAAATAATGCGCTGCCAGCGTAACACGCCCCTTGAAATGAATACAGACCATACTCTATTCATTCCACATTTCAAACAGCTTTCAAGACGTTCCTTCCCTCTTAAGAATTTAGTGCTGCTACTGTCACTTAATTTTTTGAAACTTTCTTTAATTATACGTTTAAAATAACGTGCAGAATGCTGATGACTTGGGAATCTCTTGCAGCTGAGCAGGCAGTAGTATTTCAGTTGAGCCAAACAAAATATTGCTGTGAAGAGGCAAGATGAATTCTTGGATAACAGGGGAGGTTGGACTCCCCTTTGTTAGAAAATACGAAGACGTTTTCCGAAAATGACCCTTTTAAATTCAGAAAACTTCAATGATTGTTTTTCACTTTGAATTGTTGCCATGAACTGACAGGAGAAGATTTCAGATATTTCTAAAATTGAAAGAACTTCATTAAAAAAAAAAAAAAGAGAGAGGGAGAAAAATCCTGACAAGATCTATGCTTTTATATTGGAAAATCAAGTGTAAAATGCTCCGTGTGTTCATACCATACAATGTGTGGAACATTTTTGAAGTGGAAGTTTTACTGGTTACAATTTGGAGATGACTGAGGGGGATCTGATCGACACCTGTAAATACTTAAAGGGTGGGTGTCAGGAAGATGGGGCTGTTCTTGTGGGTGGTGCCCAGTGACAGGACAAGAGGAATTGGGCAAAGCTTGAACATTAAAGTTCCATCTAAACATGAGGAGGAACTTCTTCACTTTGAGGGCAGTGGAATCTTCATCTCTGAAGATATTCAAAACCCCCCTGGACGTGTTCCTGTGCAACCTGCTCTAGGGGGACTTCCTCTGGTAGGGGGGTTTGGACTAGGAGATCTCCGGAGATCTCTTCCAACCCCGTATGATTCTGTGATTCTGTTATCAGAACAGAGATTTATGGAAAATATTTGAGGTGACACATGATGTCTTTTTATTTCAGTTGTTGTAATTAAAGCAATTTTTCAGAGACATGAACCTATTGTCATGTGGCTCTGATTTTACTGGTGGTGTTTTACATCTCTTCTTATTCAGGTTTTAAGAAATAGTGGAATAAGTGGAAAGTTTTGAAGTGCCAGTAGCATAAATACGGTTCCTGAGTGGCATGATCCATTGGAGACAGTTCTAATAGAAATGAAGAATCATCCTTGGAGAGGTTCAGCGCACAACTGGGCAATGTCCTGAGCAATTTGGTTTAGTTGGACCTTATTTGAGCCATGCACTTGGAATCGGTGACCTCTGAAGGAGCCTCCTAAATTATTCAATGAGTTAGCACTATAAAATGAAGATTTCTAATTCAGAGAATTTACCTTGCCGCTTGTTAGGTCTGGAGAATGAATAAATAATTACAGTAATACCTGTAGTAGTGCTAAGAGCTACTGTAAGATTCAGTAGGTTTGCAATGATGTAGATCCTACAAGGTATTTCCAGATCTTGTAAGACCAAAATTGATGTTTTTCCTATAGTGAGTTTAAGGTAGCTGACTATTAGGTCAGCTGAGCATTGGGTCACCATTAGGTTGGGGACTTTTGTTGAGTGGCTTTGGTACTGTGGAGGGAAAAAGAGGGAAAAAAATAATATTGACTATCTCAAGTGCATTTAGAATTCTCCCAATATTTACATAGATATAACATGTGATGCAGAAAGAACTGGAGGAATCAAAGCTTTCAAATACTTCCATATATTTTATCAGGCCACTGTGTTAATCTGTGTAGAGGTGTCATTTGTGTAGCTAGCCCTGCTGCCGTAAGGAGAATTATACATGACTGCGGTTGGGTTTCTGGTGTTTTGAAAAGAACTACTACGTGTAACTCTCCCCTCAGTCGTCATGTATTATTTTGCTGTTCTACTGGCATAGCACAAGCGTAAAACAGCGTATTTGCCACACAGAAAAAAAGTTGGTCTGAATTACGGTGTCTTTTCATATCCTCTTTGGTGGGATTCTGTGGCACTGAAGCATTTTTTCTAACTTAGCCTGAAGTGGAAACATCTGCTCTGTGTTCAGTACGTGGGTTTACTCAGTAGTTGCTGGTGAAAACTGAAAGTTGATTAACCCATCTCCTCTATTTGGCTGTTGATTATTGATTATTATCTCTAGGTAGGTGATGTTGTGGTGGGTCCCATCGTAAGAGACATATACCATGGACCATTGCCAGCACGGGTGGACCTGCTTCATAATAGCAGCAGTGACCTACGCTGGCAAATTTTGAGTTTCCAACGTCAGCCAAAATAAATGGACAAGGGATGGGGGGACTGTGCATCTAACACAGGCTGCATTCTCAAGAAACAATTAAAAGTCTGCTCAGACTAACGAGGAAGAGGTGTCTGCGAAGAGCTGTGGATGTCTGGAGTAATACAGGTGAATAACACAAGCGGTTGCTTTGAAAGGAAAGGGAAAACGAAGATGCCAGAGGGAGAATATACATCTGTAGGAGACAGGACACACACTAAATACCTGCATGAAGGTTGAAAGGCAGAAGAATGGCTCTGGCTTGAGAGATGCACTCAACACTGCAGGGGGGAGAGTTGAAACGGATGGTAGGAATAAACAGAACCTACGAAGAATGCAGGAAAAAGAAGCCCAGTAAGTAGTGGGAATCATCTTTAGAGGTCAGACAAGATAGTTATAAATGATGAATGTTTTTAGAGCTCTGCCTTTGAATTATTTGGCTGAGCGTGTCGTCCGGCTGTAGGAATTTCGTGACACGTTGCCTTATTACTTGAGAGCCACAGAACCACGTTTTTAACTTCCAGAGCGATGCATTTGGCGCTAATGAGTACGCTGTGGCATGCTGAGACACTTAATCGGTTTCTTTTTCATGGGTCCTGGAGTTTTTATTTAGCAGGTTTTTGAGTGCGAAGGCCACCTGCCTTAGTTTTGGCTGCATTTCTTTCAGAAAGGCTGTTTCCGAACGGAATGGCTCTGCTGGGATACACCGTTGTACGAGCATTGAAAAATTCTCACATTAGTTTGATTTAAACGTGCTCAGAGCTCTGTTTGTTTCTTGCTTCGCTAAATACGAGCCTTGTTCTCAATCTAGACTAAGTGTAAAATGTAGTTTTCTTGGATTCGGGTCCTTATCAGTCATCTAAACAAATGCATACAGTGTGTTTCACCAAAGAATTTTTTTTATATCCTTAGCGTTCTTCTTGTACCAGTTCTGGGTGTTTCCTCACTGCTTGCACATGACGTTCAAAAGAGCTGCCAGAGACCATCCTTGAAGTACTTCAGTCACTTCATAATCACCAAAGCCTGTTATCGATGTGTAGTTTTTTACAGTTTGGCTTAACATTTGTTGTACGGCATCTTCTGTCAAGCAGTTGGTGGTGATTTGCCATCGAAAAGACTTTCCACCTCGATATCTCATGGGTGGTTTGACATGGATTGGGATCTCGGAAGGACATGGATCTGTTGGACCAAGTCCAGCAAAGGGCCATGAAAATGTTTGGAGCACTTCTCCTATGAAGACAGGCCGAGAGAGTTGGGGTTGTTCAGTCTGGAGAAGAGAAGGCTCCAGGGAGATGTTATTGCAGCCTTCCAGTATCTGAAGGGACCTACAGGAGAGCTGGAGAAGGACTCCCGGTCAGGGTATGTAGTCATAGGACAAGTGGTAATGGTTTTAAATTGAAAGAGGGGAGATTCAGATGAGATATTAGGAAGAAATTCTTTCTTGTGAGGGTGGTGAGGCACTGGAACAGGTTTCCCAGAGAAGCTGTGGCTGCCCCATCCCTGGAGGGGTTCAAGGCCAGGCTGGATGGGGCTTGGAGCAACCTGGTGTGGTGGGAGGTGTCCCTGCCCATGGCAGGGGGGTTGGAACTGGATGATCTTTAAGGTCCCTTCCAACTCTAACCATTCTATGATTCTATGATTCACCTCCTGTTTTCTCACTTGCTGATCTCGACGTCATCAAAAGCTTTTTACTCAATGAGAAAAAAAATTGTTAGTCTCACCAAATACTGGTATTTGAGTGGTCCTGAAAAATGAGCTCAACCTCCTCTTGGATACTGCAGCTCGTAATTCTACAGTATAAAGGCTTTGGTAGTATCGATGAAACCTCTTCTTGAATCTCAGTGTAGTATTGGCATTGGGGAGTGATGGACAGTTACCTGAGAAACTTACCACGACCTGGTATCAGTTCAGAAGAAAAAAGACAAAACTTTTTGCAGCTGTGTGGTAGGGACAGGAACAAGTCTGTGAGATGACAGTGTTGCTGCGGCTGTTAGATTGAGAGAATTGGAATATTTTAGAATTTCTTTCGAGAACTTTATTCTTCATCTCTTGAGGGTTGCTGCATAAGTGTTATTTGTGGCGGCGTTGTGCTTTTCAAAAAATGGTAATCTCACACTCATTATGCCCTTAGGCAGCCAGTCTCGCTGAGTAGTGATAGCGGTAGATCTAATAAGCAAAGCTAAACCCAGCTACTTTCCATTTATCTGAAGGAAGATATAGCTAATCTGTGATTCTTTATGTTGGGCTTCTGCCACAAGATGAATTTCACATACAGCTGCAGAGCAGATTGCACATCTACAAGCCAAAATAGATTTTCATTCTGATAGCAGATATATCACTGACTGTAAGTATACATATTCAGAGAATTATTGAGACTGGAAGGAGCCTTGGGAGGTCCAACCTCCTGCTCCAAGCAGGATCGACGTACTGAGACAGATGAGGTTGTTGAGTGCTTTGTCCAGTCAGATCTTTGATGACTTCCAAGGCTGGAGATACCACAACCTCTTTGAGTCCCTGTCATGCTGCTTAATTATCCTTGGAGGGAAATATTTTTCCTAATATATGTATATGGAACCTTTATTGTTTTGATTTACAGCCGTTGTCTCTTGTTCTCCCACTGCACATCAGTAAAGAGTCTGCCTCCATCTCGTTGATAACTTTCTCTTGAGGCTTTTAAAGCTGCTGCTACATCCCCCTGGATCTTCCTCTCCTTCTGGCTAAACAAGTGATATTCCCTCAGCCTCTCAACATTTGACAAGTTCCCCCAATTTGTTGTCACCTGCAAACTTGGTTGAGCACATGCTCCATCTCTGGGTCATTATAAAGGTGTTAAAGAGCGATGGCTGTGGTATAGACCCCTGAGGAGCTCTACGTGTAGCTCCCCTCCAAGTAGAGCCTGATGGTCCAGCCAAATTTTCACCCGTCATTCACAGAAGCAATTTCCTCTTATTCTTTTGACCACTTTAATGGGATATCTGTCTGCCTCTGAAAGCTGACCAAAATGAGTTTGAAACAGGTGATGTTTAAAGTGATTTTTCCCAGATTATTCCTCTGGCTGCAGAGGATGAGCAACATCACCTTAAAGTTACAGCTGCTGTAGTCTGTGGAAGAGCCACCCTGAACTCAGAGCTGTCTCTGTTAGAACTTTGCATCAACAGCTTTGTGAGTGAGCTCAAATTGTCTTCCCTTGAGTCTCTAACACCCCTGGACTCCGAAAGAGGTAGCAAGTTACCATCAGCAAGTTTGCAGATGACACCAAGTTGGGGAGTGATGACCTGCATGAGGGCAGGGAAGCTCTGCAGAGGGACTTAGATAGATTGGATTGGATTGGTGGGCCAGTGTTAATGGTATGAGCTTCAACAAGGGCAAGTGCAAGGTGCACTTGGGCCAAAACAACCCCATGCATCACTACGGGCTTGGGGAAGCGTGGCTGGAGAGCTGCCTGGCAGAAATGGACCTGGGGGTTCTGGTTGACAAGTGGCTGAATATGAGCCTGCAGTGTGCCCAGGTGGCCAAGAAGGCCAATGACATCCTGGCTTGTGTAAGAAATAGTGTGACCAGCAGAAGTTGGGAGGTGATTGTCCCCCTGTACTAAGCACAGGTGAGGCCACACCTTGAGGATTGTGTCCGGTTCTGGGCACCTCAACATAGGAGAGATGTGGGGGTGCTGGAGCGAGTGCAGAGGAGGGCAGCGAAGCTGGTGAAGGGCCTGGAGAAGAAATCTTACAAAGAGCAATTGAGGGAGCTGGGACTGTTTAGTTTGAGGAAGAGGAGGCTGAAAGGAGCCCTCATCACTCTCTACAACTACTTGAAAGGACGTTGTAGAGAGGTTGGTGCTGGTCTCCTCTCACGGGGAATTAGTTATAGAATGAGAGGGAATGGCTTCAAGCTGCACCAGGGTAGGTTTAGGCTGGACGTTAGGAAAGAATTTTTCCCAGCAAGAGTGGTCAGAGACTGGAAGAGGCTGCCCAGGGAGGTGGTGGAGTCCCCATCCCTGGATGTGTTTCAGAGTCATTGAGATGCGGTGTTGGGGGATGTGGTGTAGGGGAGAACTTTGTAGAGTGGGGCTGATGGTTGGACTTGGTGATCCCAAGGGTCTTTTCCAACCCAAATAATTCTATGATTTGAGCAGGAGATGAACTGCGACTATGCATGAATGTAAGAGAAGACTTAAGCTAAGCTGACTTTGTGCTGCTGTAGCAAACAACGTGTATTTGTTAAATGATACAGACATAATGTACAGCTGAAATAAAATACTGAGGTATGCTTTTAACCTACAGTCATTCAAGACTAGAGCTGATCCTAATTTACTTCTGAGCTCATGTAGTTTCCTGTGATGTACCTTTTGCTGTGCATAATAGGATGTGATAGGACAAGGCTATGATAGGACAAGGGGTAGTGGCTCTAAACTAAAGGAGGGAAAATTCAGGATAGATATGAGAAAGAAGTTTTTTATGGTGAGGGTGCTGAGACACTGGCCCAGGTTGCTCAGAGAGGTGATGGGTGCCCCAGCCCTGGAAACACTCAAGACCAGGTTGAGCAGGGCTCAGAACAACCTGATCCAGTTGAAGATGTCTCTGCTTATTGCAGGGGGGTTGGACTAGATGGCCTTTGAAGGTCCCATCCCTGGAAGCTTTTAAGGCCAGGCTGGATGGGTCTTTGAGCAACCTGGTCTGTGGGAGGTGTCCCTGCCCATGGCGGGGGGGTTGGAACTCAATGATCTTTGAGGTCTCTTCCAACTCTAACCATTCTATGATTCCAGCCTAAACCATCCCATGATTCTACAATTGACCCATTGGACCAGTATTTAAAAATTAATTCCATAAAGGCAGCCAACAATGGAAATTTGAATTTCTTTATGAGTTATTCCTAGTGCTACAGTTTGCACCTGATGCCACAGAGAGAAGGAATTCCTCAAACTTACATTTCTTGAGCATCAGAGGTGCCCATCCCTAAGTGCCTTGACAACAGCACTTGGCAACTTGCTGAGTTCCTATGCCATTTTTGGGGGGTGAAAGTCTACTTTAGGACATAGAGAAATAATATGCATTAGTACCTTCGGGAGAGTGTAATTTCTAATGTGTAACAGTGAAAGGGGTGTGACCCGAGAAGGAAATTTGTAAATAGGAATCATTTAGATGAGGCATCTTGTCATCAGCGGGAGAGGTAAATATAGTTGAGCATTTCCACGCGCATCTCTAAGATTGAGAGCATTTGTATTAAAGACTGTACTACAATTACATGCAAATTAGATGCTTGGCTGAATAGCTGTGAGAACTTTGAATAGATTTGTCCTTTTCACAAAGGTTTTCATTTTCTTTGGCAGCTCCGAGTGTTAACAAATTAGAGATCAATGTTCTACTAGGGCAGAAAAGTGAAGTGAAGCATATCTTGGGAGAAACTTTAGAGACATTAACAGTTGCAGCTAAAGGTATTAGTTAGTTTTGCTTGAAAAACAGGATTGAAAATTCAAAAGAAGAGGTCGAAGAATAAGCTGTTTTCCCCGTTTTCTGCTGATAACTGAGTTAAGTACTTTGCCCCGCTTGCTGCCCACTCAATGTATAGTCATGGACAAACACACACGTCATGAAATCAAACGAATGATGTTGGGAAGAGAATTGTCTTCTGGCAGAATGTTTGCTGAGATGCAGCACGTTTTTCTCCTTTATTTCCTTTGTTTGAGTAGGTCATGGGACTGCCTCTTTTTCTCCGGCGTCTTCAGCGCTGTTTCAAATACCTGTTTGCTTTTCTATCCCTCCGTAGAAGCGGGAATGTTGGGACACAGGTGTCCAAAGCCCTCCCTTCAGCCCCAAATAGTTCAGACATCTAATCTATCAGAGAGATGCTCTAGTCAAGAGCCACCTTCATCCAGGACGTAAGGGGGAGATGAGGTTTTATAAAGGCTTGGAAGTAAAGGACAAAAAAAGAGGGAGTTGCACTCTACAAACTCCACCAAAATCCTGAAAATTGGTCTTAGCCTTAAATTCCTTACCTCCAGGTGTCCTCTGTAGGCTCACTCCAGGGTCCCAGGTCTTCAAGCTGCATTTTTTAGACTTGTGGGGCTCCTCTTTCAGTTTGCCTTCTCTCCTCCTGCTTTGCGGCATCTTTTCCCACTTTTTGCACATAAGAAGATCTCCTCGGCTGTGAAAGCAGGTCCCCTGATGTGCCCCTGCATCTTTAGCTTGATTATTTCAGAGTTGTCCTCTATGTGCTCATTACGTGGTTGAAGTCTCCCATCAAAGGATGTTTTGGGTGCTTCTCGGGAGGTTACTTTTTATGTCGTAGTTTAGAATTAGAAAACTGTTTTTCTTCTATGGAAACATGCTTCATTTGAATAGATTTTCATGAAAGCTTATTATTTTCAGCCCTATGACAACAGAGAACTTTTTGGTCCATCCAGTAGGTTCTGGTGAAGGCAAGACAATACCAAAGGCAATCAGACCCCTCATGCAAAAAGGAACTCGTACAGCAGCATGTAAAAACCCCAGTAAGAGCAAAAGTCCTAAGCATTATGTAGATTCCTTGAATGTGGAGCTGGACATCCTTCTGGAGTCAAAAAAATGCAATAATTGGTTGACTAGTTCAGCTGGACCGGATGAGAGAAGTCGGAACTTGCATAAAAAAATAGCTTAGCGAAAAATTCAAGCAAAGACCTGATCTGATGAAATTTCAGAAGGAATTACTTCATTCATATATCATTTTAATAGCACTTGAGGTAAAATAAAGATGCAGTATTACTTGGGAGTCTGTATGATGTTATACGTTTGGTTTTCCCAATAGCTTATTAAAATCAATTCAGAGACAAATAGAGGTTTTTAATTCAAATAAAGATGCCATAAAACTTGTAATATATTTATAAAGCTGTAATTTAATATAATTTGGAGCTGGGATGTGTGCACACTGTAGCAGATAGTCTTATTCTCTTTTTCCCCTTCCCCAATACCTCCTCTTTTTGCTCTCATTTTGCTTTTAGTGGCAGTTTCACAGATCAGTTGTGACTGGGTGTTCTAATGCTATTTCTATTCTATTAATTAATAGAATTCTATGATTCTAGGGTTCTGTTATTTCCAACAGTTCATCTTGCCACCGCCTGTATGATCCACATGGTCTGCTTTATCATTTGCGTAACAGTGGGGTGTGATCTAGTGATCGTACACCTGTCATGGTCCCCTTCCACTACCCCAAACACAAGCTTTGAGCAACCTGGTCTGGTGGGAGGTGTCCCTGCCCATGGCTGGGAGTTGGAACTCAGGGATCTTTAAGGTCCCTTCCAACCCAAACCATTCCATGAGTGGATGGGTTTCCTTCACACAAATGCACAAGTAGGTCTCTTTGGATAGGGGTGGCCATGCCTGGTTTCTTGTCCCTACTTTGCAGCACCATGGAGTTGTAGAACGGGTGGAGTTGGAAGGGACCTTAAAGATCATTGAATTTCAACCCCACTGCCATGGGCAGGGACACTTCCCACTAGACTGGGTTTCCCAAAGCCCCATCCAACCTGCCTTTAAGCAGACAGTGGCACTTTTGAGGCTGGATTCAAATCTGTGAAGCAACTCTACAGGCTTACGAGCTGTTCCTTCCTTTTGGCTTTGGACATCTCCCTTAAGGCCATAGAGATCTCCGACTGCATGTCAACAGGATGAATAAACCAAAATGCTTCCTATTATCCACAAATGGGTTTGTAAGAGATACTGAGATGAAATGACCAGAAGTTCAATTAAGGGATAAAAGAAAGCTTAACTTCGGCAGAAATGGATTAAAAAGAGGCAGAGAAAACTTTCCACTTTCCCATTCAGGGAACATGATAATCTTTGCCTGCCGATGCTTTGAGTCCTTCCGTGGGGGAGGATGACAAGGGAAAAGAAGTCTTTAAATTAAAAATTCTCCCCTGATTCTCAAAGGTGCCAAACAGCCCAAGCTCTTCGTTCCTTTGGTGGGTGGAGCAGGTGCTGAGCTGCTCTGAAGTCAAGCTGTGCTCATTTTTGTCTTTCACAGCACTAACTTGAAGCAAAGGCCGGATTTGTCTCTTTTTGTATGGAAGTCACACGTCGTCTTCTTTGTCAAATAAACTGTTAACTACATAACTATTAAATTAAAAAAAAAAAAAACCACACACAAAAAACAAAAAAACCCACCAACCTTAAAATAGGTAGCATGAATGTTAACTCTCATATTGAATCTGTTCAGGGCTTTAAGAGCCAAAGGGCTTAAAAGGAAAATTTCAATGGCAAAAAAAAAAGCCATGGTATGTCTGCAGTAAACCCAGTTTCAGCCCGTTTGTAATAAAATAGTGGATATGGGTGATGTGTCTTTAGCAAAATTAAATGAGGGCTCTCAAGTTCTCCTGGTTCTTTAGGTAACCTTTTATCAGCGTGGATGACACAAGATCTTTCAGAACTTTATCTGGCTGAGAATCTGAAGATTTTCAGCCCAGACTAAAACATGCACTTCTACTTTGAGGTCCCACATGCAGACAAAACAGCTGACCTTCTAAGGTTCTATAGGAATTTATTTTCCTACCCAGGCTTTTGAAACCAGATCTGTCTAGCAAAATAATTCTGCTCCACAATGTTCTTTAAGAAGCTTCTGCTCTTACTTTTGTTTGGGGAGGATTATTTCAGGGGCAAACGGGATAAAAATTATTCTTGCCTGTGGTTAGATCTCATTTTTCTCCAACCGAATTACAGCATTATTTGAACTTGCTCTGTGTATTTATCAGGAGAATTTGGAATGGATTTAAAATTAAAATTCAGGTCCTCTTTTCTTTGATTTTCCTTCCACAATGCCAGCCTACACTTCCCTGTCTTCCCCTTTTTTTGAAGATAGCTCTTAAAAAAGCAGTTTTTCCTCAGGAATGACAAATCCCCATCATTCTTCTCAAAGACGGCTACTGAAAGGCATACAAAATACTACTTGTCGCTCGATTTGGCGGCATCCTGTGTGTTATCTTTGGCCATAAACACTTCAGTAACTTAAGATATCATGGTCTTGTTCGGGTTGATTAGATTAAAGTCCCATGAAAGAAATGTCAAGAAGGTGTGAGAAGGCAAGAGCCGGTCACAGGGGAGTCTCCTCCTTTGGAGAGGGGAGGTAGGAAATACAGTAAAGTAATTGAAGAATAAGCTGTCTGGACAAAGGGAACAGCAGAGAGGTTGGGAATATTGGAATTTATAAAAGACCTTGGCCACCAAAATTCCATGCTACCTACTGCTTTGTTAATTCAGGTAGAAGAGGACTACACTGGAGATATTCAACGTCATAATTTTCCAGGTGATGCAGGTTTGGTGTCGTGGTTTTACATGGCAGCATTTCTAGCATTTGGGGGATTTTTTTCTTTCTCTTCCTTCAGCTTGCTCTTCACCATGACTTTTTTATTATTTTTTTTTCTTTTTTCAGTTTTCATAGAATCATCCAGGCTGGAAGGGACCTCCAAAGGTCATCTAGTCCCACCTCCCCGCAGTCACAAGGACACCCCCAACTAGACCAGGTTGCTCAGGGCCTCATCCAGCCTCACCTTGAATATCTCCAGGGAAGGGACCTCAACCACCTCCCTGGGCAACCTGGTCCAGTGTTCCACCACCCTCAGAGGAAAGAAATTTTTCCTAATATCCAACCTAAACCTACTTTTCTCCAACTTAAATCCATTGCCTCTCGTCCTATCACAGCAGGCCTTTTCTCTGTTGAAAGAATAACCAGGAGCTAAACTCAGATTGAGAAAAGTCAGCGTAGAAGGCAGTGGGCTTCTTTGGTTCACGTGGACCTCTTATGTATCCCTGTACCTGCTCATGTAGTTGGGGAGGTTCCTCCATATGACCCTACTTACTCCATGGGCAGCTCAGCGTGCATGACATCCATTATTTATTCCACAGTATTCCAGCTTTGAAAAATCACTAGTTTCTCATAGGCCTTTCTGGGTTCCCATTCCCATAATTTTGAAGAAATGAAAAGAAGTTCTCTGTGGAAGAAAATTAAGGCTACAGAGAATTCATGGTGACTAATGATCCCAGATACCTTTTCTGCTCAGTAAGAAGTGGGTAAGGCATGATGTCTTGGAATCCTTAACTTTTTCTGGCGTTTTTAATGTTGGAAATAGGACTCTTACTTATCAGTCATGGTTGTTCAGCTGTTCACATCTGGCATGGCTGGGTTTGCCCCTGCTGACAATCACGGTGCAGTTTGGGGCATACCTTTAGGAGTAGATTTTAGTCATTTTATGTGCTGGAGGATCACCCAGCATCACCATGTGCCTCTTCTCATCATCCTACACATGTTGTTAATACTTGCCCAGGTCCTGAATTGGATGAGTATTTGGTCTGGTCCAGTACATCACTTTTTATTGTAAAGGTGGGTAGCGTTTCTTCAGTCGAGCAGATGGCAAATAAAGAACATGCACAGAAAGAGATTAATTTCCCCCAACTTTGGCAGCTTTAAAATTAATCACCTATTTTGAATTAGTTATTCAGGCCCCCATTGCACTGATCGAGTAATTCCTGGTATTCTAGAGTAATTCCTGTCATTCTGTGAGACGGGTGGGATCTTCCAACCAGCAACCTTTCTGATCCTGGAGCACACCACAGTGATCGGTTTAGACTAGATGCTTGACTTTGAAGAAGCTACAGTTTAGTCATCAAGAACCAAATTTGCCACTTTTATTTTAATATTGAAGGCGAGCAACATGCCCACGTCATGCAAGAGCTCCGTAACAGATACAGAAATAACATCTCCTACAGAATCTGGGATGATGATTAAATTCCATAACCCTGACACTTCTGTTCCCTCTTGGAAGTTCCTCCCGTCTTTCGTAACGTGCTTCCTGCACTTTCATACCTCTTGCAACAAAGGAGCCTGTGAAAGTCTGTGCTGCTTGACAAATTGGAGGGATGCAGATTGGATGGGTGGACTGCCCAGTGGATAAGGAACTGGCTGGATGGTCGCATCCAGAGGGTGGTGCTCAATGGCCTGAAGTCCAGATGGAGAGCAGTCACAAGTGGTGTCCCTCAGGGGTCTGTGCTGGGACCAGTACTATTCAACATTTTTATCAATGATATAGACAGAGATTGAGTGCACCATTAGCAAGTTTGTAGATGACAACAAGCTGTGTGGTGTTGATACACCAGAGAGACAGGACGTCATCCAGAGGTACCTGGACAGGCTGGAGAGGTGGGCCCAGACGAACCTCATGACTTTCAACAAGAGCAAGTGCAGGGTTCTGCACCTTGGCCAGAACAATCCTCACTATCAATACAGACTGAGGGATGAGGTATTAGAAAGCAGCCCTGAGGAAAGGGACTTGNATACCAGGATCTCCAGGTTCAGATCCTTGTTCCAGTTATTTTGGATGGTAAGCTCTATGAAAGTAGTAAAATGGTGTCCCCTCTCTCTGGGGAAACCTAATCGCAGCCTTCCAGTACCTGAAGGGGGCTACAGGAAGGCTGGGGAGATTCTGTTTACAAAGGCCCTCAGTGATAAGACGAGGGGCAATGGCTTGACGTTGGAGAAGAGGAGATTTAGATTGGATATTAGAAAGATGTTCTTTCCTCTGAGGGTGGTGGAACACTGGAGCAGGTTGCCCAGGGAGGTGGTTGAGGCCCCTTCCCTGGAGATATTCAAGGTGAGGCTGGATGAGGCCCTGGGCAACCTGGTCTAGTTGGGGGTGTCCCTGCGACTGCGGGGAGGTGGGACTAGATGACCTTTGGAGGTCCTTTCCCGCCTGGATGATTCTATGATTCTATGATAAAACCACCTTTTTGTTGTAGAGCAACAGAGAAGGCTTTAAAGAGGGGATGATGTTGCATAACTCTACTGTTTTATAATATTGGGACTTATTAATAATAAGTTACAAAGGAACTTGGTTGTAGTATTTGCTACTCTTTTACTGGCTTGTTTAATTAAAAGAATTCTAGGAATATACATAGAGAAAGAGTATATATATCTGGAATGTACTAAAAATAGCAAGTTTAGATGTTGATGGATACAGTGCTTGATGCAGAACGGTAAGGGGTATTGCTCTGCTGTCCCCTTTCCTTCCCTCCTCCCAGCCCATGTATACTTTGGGGGAGAAAACATCTGGTTTTGGAGTATCTGCTGGAACTTTTGAAGATCCACAGGCCCGATCTAGAGCTGCTCTCTGATAGTTTGCCACTCCTGCTGACCTGAGAATTGGACTGGAGCTTTTTTCCTCCTCTTTGAGTTGAACAGCACGTGAATATGCAGATTATATCGACAATATAATTATATACATCTATCTTTCTTTCTATCTATCTATCTATCTATCTATCTATCTATCTATCTATCTATCTATCTATCTTTACTACCTCTATTTTTATATATATTTATATATCTGAGGAAATGATTTTTTGTTAACAGTGCTATATTATAGCACCATTTTCTCCTGTATTTAGAGAAATGGCCACTGCAGCCTTATCTTGAGGATTAGCGAGGACTTCTAAAGGGAAACTTCATCTCTAGATTACAGAGAATATGTCTCTAAAAGAGAACCTGAGTGAATTTCCAAGGCAGATCGGATCCAAGAAAGACGGCAAACTATATCTAAGATAACAAATTATTTCTTGATAGTCTACAGTCTACTGTCGGGTTAAAGCTTCTTGGCATATATAGCAGCTCAGTTGATCACTTGAACTGCAATTAAAAAGTAGAACAAGTACACGGAGAATATTGTTTTTGTGTCAGAAATGCTCCTTCATGCTTGAAAATGATAAAAAATTGCAATCGATCCTTACAACTGTTGTGTTCATCTTTATTGATCAGGCAAAAGAAAGATAAATGGCAGCCCAAATAAGATTATAGTAAATGTTAGCATCGTAGGGGACCGTAGGATGATGGAGGGCTATTCATCATCTCAAATGGTGACCTGTCCGCACTCGCACTGCGGTCCGTCTGCCGTCTAATCGCCTCCCCATTGATTTCACCGGCGTCCCGGGAACCTGGATGGGGCTGTCAGTGGGAAAGCTGAGATTGCTAAATGCAATGGGAGTGGGGGGTCACCAGTGTGAGGAGGATTTCATTTTCGTTTTCTTACTGGCCAACAGTGATTTATGAAAAAATAAATGACCCCGAGTCACACGCGTGGAAACCTTGGTTTCAGGACAAATGAATTATTAGGTCTGAACCTCAGAAGCAGGAGCACAGCAGACCACCGGGCTCTTTGTGATCTGTGCCTGACCTTTGACTGCGGTGGCTGTTACACTATTTGTTATAATTTGTGGGAAAATATTAGACTTGTGATACAATTTTACCCCTGCCTGCAGTTGGTGTTCTTTGCGGTGATTTCTGTAGGTTAACGGGATTATAATTCACGGGGCAGAACCTCGCAAGATGAGATCTTCAAATCGAATGGAAAATTGTTTTTTTCCTTTTATTTGTGTAGATAGCGCTGCCTCTTTTGGAGTTTCCATCAAGTGCTTTTGCCGTAGTGGGTTTATCTTGCCTACGTTCCTCATAACAAAATTTGGCACAGATAAATGTTGCTTGGGACATGTTTACTAACCCAGTGATCAAGGAGACTGTGTCATCTTTGACTTTTACAAGAGTGACCTACCCAGTTGCAGGGATTTGTGATTTCTATCTTTTTGTCCTCCCCAGCAATGTTTCAGGCCTATTGCTTTTTCATACATCAATGTCTTAAATATTACTATTTTATTATATGCTCACTTTGCCCAAAATAATGACGGAATCACAGAATCTTCATGGTTGGAGGGGACTTCTGAGATCATCGAGTCCAACCATAAACACACCAAAACCAAAAACAACCAAACAAAACAAACCCCACAAAAATCCAAATACGCAAAACAAATCACCAACCCAACAATCTTGGCCTTTAGAACGCGCCCTCAACTGCCCCATCTACACGTTTCTTAAATACCTCCAGGGATGGTGACCACCACCTCCCTGGACAGGCTGTCCCAGTGCCTGACCACTCTTTCAGTCAAGTCATTCTTCCTAATATCTCATCTGAACCTCCCCTGCCTCCACTTCAGCCCATTTCCTCTGGTCCTGTCATTATTCCCTTGGGAGAAGAGGCCAACACCCACCTCTCTACAACCTCCTTTCAGGGAGCTGTAGAGGGCAACGAGGTCTCCCCTCAGCCTCCTCTTCTCCAAACTAAACATGTCCAATTCTCTCAGCCTCTCCTCATAGGACTTGTTCTCCAGACCCTTCACCACCTTGGTGGCTCTCCTCTGGACACGTTCCAGCACTTGAATGTTCTTCTTATAGTGAGGGGCCCAGAATTGAACCCAGCACTGGAGGTGAAGCCTCACCAGCTCTGAGTACAGAGGCACCATCACTTCCCTCCTCCTGCTGGCCACGCTGTTCCTGACCTGGGCCAGGATGCTGTTGGCCTTCTTGGCCACCTGGGCACACTGCTGGCTCATGTTAAGCTGGTTGTCCATCAACACCCCCAGGTCCTTTTCTTCTAGGCAGCTCTCCAGCCACCCTTCCCCAAGCCTGTAATGTTGAATGGGGTTGTTGTGACCAAAAGGTAGGGTTGTTGTGACCGAAAATAAAATTGGAAGGACACTTTCCCTGGACTGTGTGTTGCCAGCCATGCTACGTGAAATGTTGTAAAGATGCAAAATCAATGTCGTGACCTGAATAACTTTAAACCACCATGTTAAATAGGTGTTCAAGGCCAGGCTGGATGGGGCTTTGAGGAACCTGGTGTGGTGGGAGGTGTCCCTGCCCGTGGCAGGGGGGTTGGAACTGGATGATCTTTTAGGTCCCTTCCAACTCTAACCATTTGGCAATTCTATGATTCTAGGTAGATTTTTAAAATAAGGATTCAGAATGGGGTCTCTGTAATCATGCCGTGGGTGATTGTAAGAGTTTTGTTGCCATGTTAACGCCACTCTCCGGGATGCCCGACGACAGCAAGAGCTGTGAAGCTACGGAAGAGTTCTTGCAAATGCCAACAAAACCTTGTTACATCTCCACGACCTGTTTGCCCCACCATTCAGAGAAAAATGGTTTTAGAGAACTTTTGAACTGCTTTAACTTTTCTTTATTCCTCCAGCTGTGAAGCCAGGTGCCTTAGCTGTTACATCTTAAGTCCAACTGTGCTAAGGCTATAAAAACCTCTTTAAAAATACCAAGTATATATTATCTAGACATGAAGCATCACAACATTAGAGTGATTTGTCTTTGAATATCCCGTGTCCCACTGAGAAACTTTACCATTTTTAAGTCTAGGAAATTTCTCTTGCTTGATGATTCAATCTCGGCTTGCCCGCGTTTTGGAAATTAATGATTCGGTGGAAGGTTGTGAAAGACATTCCTGCATTTAGGGGAGATGAAAATAAGTTTCTGAAGCTGCCTGATTTGAAAAATTAAAATTAGCAACTGATTGAAATGACCCGAAAGTTTGGAATATTAAAATAACTTGCTGGGAGAGGCGTTATCGAGGCCAAGAGCAGAAGAAAAAGTCAAGCCACGGTTAATTTATTGTGTAGCTTTGAAGTTTGACTTGAGTTTCACCTGCAGACTCGATGGAGATGTGTGTGTCAGCAACACAAACAAGGGCAAGCAAAGAAGTAAGGATTCAGTATTTTGATACTATTGTTTTTTCCTTTTTTTCTAATGGAGAAGCTTCAAAATGCTCCAGCAGCACCAACTGCTAAATATGTGATTCTTGCCCCACGTCTCTTTACCGTTCCCTCCCTTAGAGCCACCTCTTCTGCAGAACCTTCCAGAACCAAGAGGACACACTTCTTTAAAAAAAAAAAAAAAAAAACCACACACAAAGAAAAGTAATTTCTGGAACTGTTCAGAATACCTGATTTGACGGTTAGGTTTTGGGGCTTTTTGGAGCAAACTTAAATGGCTGAAATATCCAATTTAGCTTTGTTTGCTAGATATTAGCATGGATATAAATGATAAAGCTGTCTTTTTATTTTTATTTTTTTTTAACTTTCCAGAGCGCCCAGTTCTACAAAGTTACCACGGAGCAATACCAAAAAGCTGCCGATGAAGTGTCATCTCGGTTCAAGTAAGTCTTTTCTCTTGTTGGTTTTGAGCCTGGCAGCTCGAGGAGTTCTTACCCCCATTAAAATTCACAATAGCTCCCCTTCCCCCTATCGTAGATCCTATCAGTTTGAGCTGGTGATCAAAATGAGAGAGCTTGGAATCATTTGGAAGCTGGTCTATAGTCACCATGAGCTGCATAGAAATGGGATGCACAGTTTGTAATGCGCTAATTAATTTCTATTTGATAAGGTGCATGAAATATTCTAAAAATATATCCCTTCACATTTTTTTCTCTTAACGGAGCACCAAAAATGTAGTTCCAGTTTTGCATTACAATAGCATTCAGCCTGTGCTTGCAGGATGTAAAAGGATTTAAATTAGCAACTTCGCTTTGCCCTTAAACGGTGAAGGTCAAATTAAATAATTTTGATTAGTCCTGAGGATGGTTAAATGAAGATATAGTAATTGATGGATCAAAGTGACTCTGACCCTTAGCCTTGGACTCTTCCCTTTCTGCTGGTTCATCCATTACACAGAAGGTTCCATTTATCATTTTAGTAAGGATCCAGAGAGAACTTTTTACAGCCTTTTAGACTCAGCGGTAACCAAGAAATGCTGCGTGAAATGAATTATTCTGTGACGGTTTTTAGTCTGGGGGAGGGAGGGGGTGAATTTTCTGTTTTTGTTGTTGGTTTGGTTTTTGATGAGCAAGAAGAGAAAAGGCCTTTTTGAGTTGCTGCTGCTATAAATAAAGTTCTTAAGTGTAAGATAAAAAGCATCTTATCTCTTAATATCATGAATTGTTGAATATTCTCTAGTGTATACATAAAGTCTTTGTAGTGGTCAATGGTGCAGAGCACCACCGAGGGGACAAAGTGGCCATCAACTCAAGGTCCGATGTAAGCATCATTTGGATGTTGGATATCTTGTTAAGTCATTGCCATTTCATTCACCTTTGATAAGATTCCGATCAAGGAGTTGTCTCTCTTTCTGTTACAGTGAGACATTTACAGGTTTTGAAATCTAATTATTGCCTAATCTGACTTTCGTTGTTCCAAAACAAGATGTTGCTGTGATTTGAAGTACCAGTTGATAGCTCTGGGTGGTCATTCTGGGAAATGGTTTTGGGTTTGGTTTTTCTCCCCCCAAATATATAAATGATCAAATGCTTTTGAGTTTCTTTTTTGCACAAATGGAGCTGGTAGGTATGGCAGGGGCCAGTCCTCAAGCATCAGGCAATATCTAAAAATTTTAAGAAGGTGACCCCACGTGGAGTCCTGTGTCCAGCTCTGAAGTCCTCCTATGAAGACAGGCTGAGGGAGCTGGGACTGTTCAGCCCGGAGAAGAGAAGGCTCCGGGGNCTTTCCAACTCTAACTGTTCTATGATTCTCTTAAGAAAACCATTTTGAAGGATATTTCCATCTATCTGGATAAATCCAAAAGTATTTAACAAAGAGGGATTTGGAGAGGGAATCAGAGAATCGCACTTGATGAGATTGTTTTTTTCTTAATTTCCTCAAGACTAAAGGTATAAATGGAAATCATAGAATTGTTTGGGTTGGATCTTGAAGATCATCTCGTTCCAACCCCCCTGCCATAGACAGCGACCCCTCCCACTAGACCACGTTGCTCAAAACCCCGTCCAACCTGGCCTTGAACCCCTCCAGGGATGGGGAAATTCACCTGTTTGGCTATTCTTCTCTGTATTGCCACTATTGAAAATTGCAGTGCTTTCTTTGCATTTCAAGCCAAACTTCCCCCAAAAATTATTTCCTTGAGTTTTTTGATGACTGGATCCCGTTTTGGTCCATCGCCTGAAGAAACAAAAGGAAAACATTATGAAAAGACAAAGGTATCTGAAATATGCGCATAAATTGCGGTAGATTTGATAAAGTGCATAAAATATCAATATTACTTTATAATTTAAAAGTTTTCCTTATGTGAAATCCTTTTAAATGCCATGTCTTTTTATTGAAGGTTTAAACTCAGCAGATGTTATTTTATCGCTGCCTTTTGTATGTAACTTGATGGATAAATTATGAATGATTTAGTGAAAGCTAAAGATGATGCTCTTTTGGTGTCACCAGGCGCTTCTCATGTTCAGTTTAATTGCATGTGAGGATTGAGGACAGAGTTTCAAGCGATGCTGTTTAAAGAGCTTGTTTAATTGGCTGTAAAAGAAGAATTAAATAAGGTTGAGCTGCTAAATTCTGTTAATGCATAAACCGATGTGCTGCACGTCAGTGTGATTCCAGATTCTATGGGCGAGATTAATAGATCTAATTGTGGTGTTATTACGAAATAGTCTTACTTTCTTTTAATCATAGAATCATAGAATGGTTAGAGTTGGAAAGGATCTTGAAGATCATCATGTTCCACGTCTAGAATTACTTTCACCATTTTACTTCAACTTTTTGAGCTACATCCCTTTCAAGAGCGAGGAGAAGTGGGTAATTACTTCCATATTTCCTGGATTTTCCTTTTCCTTCCTCTGTTTAGTTCCTGAAATTACATCAGCTGTGGCTTCATCTGTCTTTAGGGATAATTCTCCCCATTAAAAGGCAAAAAGCCAAATATCCCACATAGGCTTGTACTGGGGAACTGGTAGCTCTTCTGTACTTTATCTGCAGTCCTTATTGATGCCTGTTTATTACCTTCCCCGCCGCTGCCCAGATTAGACTGATATTCCACAATGTTCCTGATAAATGTTTTATCTCCGCCAGGTCCTGATTCTCATTGATCAAATTCGGAATTATCAAATGGTTCATCTCTTCTAAGACACTAATTCACATTGATCAAACCCTAAATGACCAGGTTCGGGCAGTTCCTGCAGTACACAAATTACATTAAAACGACATTACTGGAGCATGCTGCCTTTTCTAATGTAGGAGTTATGTTACCCGCAGTTACATTATAACCAGAATTATTATATTATGAAGATGTCTCTGTTCTAATGAGGAGTTTACACAAGGAGAAAAGAATGCGATATTACAGGAAGAGCCGGGCTTTGGGCAAAGATTTGAACTTTAAGTAATCAAATTGTACGTTTGTATTGTGGGGCTGTTGGTTTTTTTTTCTTCCCTTAATTTGAAAGGCTGGTAGCGGGAAATTTGGCAGCTGCGGTGGTGACATTTTATTCCCCCGTGGTGTCTAGAGCCAAGCAACGTCTTGATTATTAATTTAGGAAGGGAGATAGGGCAAATGCTGCCTAAAATAAATGTTTTTGCTTGATCTTCTGTGGGTTTTGATTCCTCGTGGTAGATAACAGACTTCGTAGCTGTGTGGTGGCGCTTTTTTCCAAAATATTTTGCTTTTCCTCTCCTGCTCCACCGCGCTCTCGTGGCCAAGGTAGAGTTGTTTCTCGCTGCTGCTTTCTTGGCCAGAACATCGTCCCGAGATGGCCAGACTGGTAGGAAATCCAGGTCCTTTTGGGAGGTTTGCGCAAAGCAAAGGAAGAGGTTTCCCCCAGTATCTCAGTCAATGTCAAAATTGAAATGTCAGCGTCATTTCGGTGGCACTTCTAAACTCCCACTGTCAGCAGCGAAGCCAAATTCTGGGTGCATCAAGGCGCAGGGTCCATCGGTGCGTGCATCTTGATAGACTCGTAGATGGAATTATCCAGCACGAGCAACAGTTTTAATCACAGAGGATTCTTTGCCACATCTGGGAGCTTGGGTGTTTATTCTGAACTGCGGATTTTGATGGCTTTATTCCTCTTCCTCTGAGACTTTTGATCCCGAGCTGGGCCAGCAGGAGGAAAGCCTCTCGGGAGCCGGAGGAGGTCGTTTGATTAAACATTTGCTTGGGCTGCTTCGCACGCTACAATCTTCATGCATTCGAGAGGTTTTCAAACGAGTTTTACAAACAAGATCAATAATGTTTCACGTGCCCCTCAATCATTTCCATCGCTCTGATCGCTGATGGAAGCAGGGGCTCGGTGACAGCCGGGCAGTGGGCTATTATAGCCTTGGAAATATGTTCAGCGGGGGGTTTGATTCAGGGTAGAGTGAGTGGGAATAAATGACAAAACGTCGATATCCTGTCCTCCTTTAATTGGTGACTTCTGCATCATGAAGCATGGTTTATTAATGTTTACCGAAAATAAAATTTAAAGCACTGTTATGTTTGGCAGTTGTCTGCAGATGCCTAGAAACACAGAAACACAGAATGGTTAGAGTTGGAAGGGACCTTAAAGATCTTCCAGTTCCAACCCCCCTGCCATGGGCAGGGACACCTCCCACCACACCAGGTTGCTCCAAGCCCCATCCAGCCTGGCCTTGAACCCCTCCANTTGGTGGCCCTCCGCTGGACCCGTTCCCCCAGGTCCATGTCCTTTCAATGTTAAGGACTCCAGAGCTGGACACAGGACTCCAGGTGGGGTATCACGAGTGCAGAGTAGAGTGGGAAGGGTCCTTCTTTTAAGTTGTGTTTTAACTAGTACACTTTTGAACTGGGAAGTGATGCTGAGAAAGTTTTTAAAAAGCCACATTAAATGAATCACAGTGACACTTCGATCTTCAGATATAATTCTCTCAGAGAGCAGTGATGCCAATTTTCCAGACAGTGCAAAAAAATTACAGTATAAAGAGAAATTAAGCTTTTTCATGACAACAGTCAAACGGAGACCAGAGAAGTGTGGGTTTGTTTCACTGTTCTCGTTACCCTTCTGATGTTGGGCACATACGGTGACTTTTAAGGGGCTCTTCTGCACAATCTGTAAGTCAGGAATATTGACAGTTCCTTAACACAGATATCTTCAGTAACTATCCCGTTGTACTCACACGCTGCTCTGCCAGTGAAATCTGTGTTGGCGATACTCTGGCAAATACTTTCTGCTTTCTCTCTGCTTGTGCATAGGAGAGGTGCTGTAGCCCTTGTATCATCCTTGTTGCCTCCTCCGGCCCTGCTCCAACAGGCCTACATCCTTCTTGTGACAAGGGCTCCAGAGCTGGACACAGTACTCCATGTGAAGTCCCACCAGAGTGGAGTAGAAGGGGAGAATTGCCTCTTTCTATTTGCTGGTCGCAGTTCTTTTAATGCACCCCAAGAAGCAGTTGGCCTTCACAGAGTTCCAGAATGATCTGGGGTTGGAAGGGACCTCTGGAGATTGTCTAGTCCAATCCCTGGTGAAAGCAAGGTCCTAGAGCAGGTTGCACAAGAACATGTCTAGGGGATTTGAATGTCTCTAGATACAGACTCTGACACCTCTTTGGGCAGCCTGTTCCAGGGCTCTTCTACCCTCAAAGGAAAAAGTTCCTCCTGATGTTTAGATGGAACTTTCTATGTACAAATTTGTGCCCATTTTGTCTTGTCCTCTCACTGGGCACCACTGAAAAAAGACTTGCCCCATCCTCTTGACACCCACCATTTAAGTTCTGGGCTGCAAGTGCACATTGGTGGCCATCAACTCAGCTTAAACCACGGAGCTTTTCTTGGTGGTAGAGGTCATCAAATTATCTTATTTCTCTTTCTTTCTGCTCTTCCACCCCATTCCCTTTTTCTTCCCCAAGCCTGTTTCGTTGGGCAGAGAGAGATGCTGACGTTGTTGATTCAGCCGGTGCTGTTGATATCTAACGGCTTTGCACTTAACGAGCAGAGCGTAAATGATGTTTTGCGGAGTGGATGTGATAGTGGCGCCTCTCAGGTTCGAACCGGTTCAGATTCAGAACGCGTAGACTTGCTTCGGGTAGGAAGAGAAAGCGATAAAAGAGATGGCGAATCTTTTCGATCTCTGTTATTTCGCTCGTACATCCAATATCCTCTTCCTTTTGAATGCAACAGGACTAAAACGGAATCTGTTTCCTTCGCTCGCTTCTTGCAGCCAGGGCTCGGTGCTGCTAGACTTACCCGAGGGCTGCCGGGGCACAGCTCGTTCAAACCACGGGTTTTGATTTTCTGCCACGACTCAGTGGACGTGGTTTTGCTTCGGGACAGCGGTCCCTCGACTGGTGGAACCCTCTACACTCTGTGCATGCCTGGGAATAGGGGCAGGGAAGTGAAATTAGTACCTCTTTCTCCCTTTCGGCTGGAGTTGCCAATTGCTTCAGCAGCTTGGCTTGATGAAGGGACTTTGGTGGTCAGTAGTTACCCCTCTCTTAGTTGTTCTCCAGGGTCTAAACATAGAATCATAGAATCATCCAGGCGGGAAAGGACCTCCAAAGGTCATCTAGTCTGACCTCCCCGCAGTCGCAGGGACACCCTCAACTAGACCAGGTTGCCCAGGGCCTCATCCAGCCTCCCCCTGAATATCTCCAGGGAAGGGGCCTCAACAACCTGCGCAACCTGGTCCAGTGTTCCACCACTCTTAGGGTAAAGAAATTTTTCCCAACATCCAACCTAAATCTGCTCTTCTCCAACTTAAAGCCATTGCCCCTCGTCCTATCACAGCAGGCCTTTGTGAACAGCCCCTCCCCAGCCTTCCTGTAGCCCCCTTCAGGTACTGAAAGGCTGCGATTAGGTCTCCCCGAAGCCTCCTCTTCTCCAGGCTGAACAGCCCCAGCTCCCTCAGCCTGTCCTCGTAGCAGAGATGCTCCAGCCCTCTGATCATCTTTGTGGCCCTCCTCTGGACCCGCTCCATCAGGTCCATATCCTTCCTCTCTTGAGGGCTCCAGCCCTGCACAACAGGTGGGATCTCACCAGAGCAAAGCGGCAGAATCCCCTCTCTGGATCTGCTGGCAAAACATCTTTTGATGCAGCCCAGGGTGGGATTGGCCTTCTGGGCTGCAGGTGCTCACTGCCTGCTCATGTCCAGCCTCTCGTCCATCAGCACTCCCAAGTCCCTTTCTTCCGCGCTGCTTTCCAGTACTTCGTCCCCCAGTCTGTACTGATAGCGAGGGTAAACATACAGAAGATGAACTGCTTCAGAATATCAACACTCTTAGAAACTCTTTGTTCAGTACATTTACCTATGAAATGATGATCACTTCATAAATGACAGCTTTACTTCTCCCTACAGCAACAGAGATATTTAACTTCCTTTGATCAATACAGTCCATTAGGAATGAGAGTCCTCACCAGAGCTGGATGAAATATTAATTGTGTGCTTTTTAGCTGGATGCAGATTGTTTCTGAGGCAAGAGGGAGCGGGGGATTCTGGCGTAAGAGCTGTGTGTTTTTCTGGGAAGCCCCAAATCGCGAGTCTGTTTGCGTGGGGATGTGTGCTTTGGGTTGAAATGTTTGAGCCTGGGATGTGAACTTGAAATGTGCTTGTTTGGGGAGGAGACAGGTTTGAAGCCTTGAATACTGTTTTTGGAGAGCTACATGAATTTTAAAATCCATTAGTCAAAATTTACATAGCACGTTAATTAAGAGGGCGAAGCCAGTTCTTTCCACGTTTGCCATAATCCTTTCCCCACTTCTCTTTCCTTTCTAGAAATTGTGGGTATGTTCATTGAAACACCCCTCGGGCTATCACCAGTTTTTTTCACACGCTCAGGTACTTCACGATCTGGAATGGAGAAAGCCATCTTAAAATTAGTATTAGTAAAAGCCGGAGTCATGACTTGGAACTTTTTTAATTTTATATGAATGAGTAGTTGAAATAACCAAAGATTTTCTTGAAGGCAGGATAGTTACAGTAGGATGTATTATAGAATCATAGAATGGTTAGAGTTGGAAGGGACCTTAAAGATCATCCAGTTCCAACCCCCTGCCATGGGCAGGGACACCTCCCACCACACCAGGTTGCTCCAAGCCCCATCCAGCCTGGCCTTGAACCCCTCCAGGGATGGGGCATCCACAGCTTCTCTGGGCAACCTCTTCCAGTGCCTTGCCACCCTCACAGCAAAAAATTTCTTTCTTGTATCTCATCTAAATCTCCCCTCTTCCAATTTAAACCCATTCCCCCTTGTCCTGTCCCTCCACTCCCTGACAAAGAGTCCCTCTCCAGCTCTCCTGGAGCTCCCTTCAGATACTAGATATATATATATGTATAGTTCTAGTTATGCTCTGTATCAGAATGTCCCTTTCCTCTTCAGGTGAGGCTGGTTGAGGTGTTGAAGGGAAAATCAGCCTCTCCCATTGCAGCGTGTGGCTGGTTTCCTTGCATTTGCTTACAGAGACGCGTTCGGTAATTTTCTAGACTTCCTTACAAAAACGAGTGAGCGAAACTCTTCCTTCACGCCTCAGTGGCCAACAGTTCCACTGGCGCCTTCCCTCGTTTTGTGTGCCGGTAATCAACCGAGTCCCCTGAAAATTGATGGATGCACTCATTAAAGGCCGTTTCTTGCTGCTGGCTGCAGTTTGGGGAGCCCCTGTCGACCCGCGAGGCCGTGCTGTAGCTGGCACGTAACGCTCCGCAGCGCTGCATCTGCCTTCCTCCTCCCTTTCAAGGACTAAAGCCTCTTGTTTTAATACGTTAAGCATCCTTTGGTGGGATTTTGTAGAAACACGAGTAAATGATTTCCCAATTACAGTAGTAAGACCGCAGTCTCCTCTTTTTAATATTCCTTTCTCCCGTGTTTTGTAATCTGCTGTTGCTGAGGTTTACAAATACCTTTTCTAAGGACGTTTTTGATGAGTCCAAGCCATCTGTAGGGTCAAAGCCTACAAATCTCACAGCCCCCACTCTGGAGCAGGTGGTGGTAAGGGAGCGTGTTTTGCAGAGTTGATGGTGTGTGTGTGGGGGGGGGGTTAAGGTCTTTTTAAAGAGGATACACCTGTTTCTGATAAACAGGGTGAAGAATGATTTACCTATTACCTCTCCATGTTAGAACATGACACTTCCTCTTGCAGGAGCTTGTGCTGTCTGTTTAGTTAAGGCCCCCCGACTATGTCACCATCCGTTCCGAAATCACAGGGTGGAAAAAGCAGCAATCCTTGATGGGGGGGTTAATATTTGTGCGTGCTCAAGCGGCGGGAAGGGAGGCCGGTGCCGCCGACCTTCGGTTTCCCACCCGAGCTCCCGACCAAGATGAAGTGATCAAAGCGGGATGCCAGGACGTCGGCGCCATCTCATTACTTTGGAAGCTGCCTGCACAGATGCTGCTGTTGCCGCATCAGGCATCACTGATTTACATTCATAACACCTCCATTACAGCTCATTTGCTGCTACTTGTAATTAACCACTTCTTCCCTTTTCTTCCACCCCCCCCTCCCTTCCCCTCCCTCCCAGGAGTCTTGAGCTAAAAAATCAACTGCAGTCATTCTGCTTGGACTCCAGCTCGGTGGAATCGCCGTTGCAAAGCCAAAATAGGCATTAAACATTTGGGGAAATAATATCAAATCGTCTGCTTTGTGGCAAAGTGCCGTCATACTCGGAAAATAAGGTTTCTAAAAACAATATGAAGCTGTCTTAGAAAGTAGCTAAGCTGTCCTGTTGCCTCCCAGTTCACATGAGACTGGCTCAAAAGAAGAACATAATTGTTTAGTTGCCGGTAGTAAAAATGATTACTGGGCTTGAAAATTATGGATATTTTTGACCTGCCTTACTCCCTAGCTCTGAAAGGCTAAATGGTATTAAAATTACTTTATTTATGTGTTCTGCTGTGGGAGGTTGGTAAGACGTTAGCCATTTGCAGAACAGATATGCTCTAAAACCTCCTTCCCCGAGCAGAGCTCCACTTGTAATTGCAGTTTATCCTCTACTATTGCTTTTTATCTTCCTGTTTGCTTAGGGCAGTCCAAACGGAGATGAATCTCGAGCAGATTTGGACTTTGGTTAACAGGCCTGGTTTCAGCACAGTGTGTCCATCAGGCCTGAACGAGCATCTCCGGATCTTCCAACACCCACCCAGCAACCTGTTGCTGTTTCATTTGCGTTTGTAAATGAAATCCTTATGCTCAAAAACCATCAGAAGAGCAAAAATGCCCCTGGTGCCCCAACCAGATTATTTATTTCATGCCAGTTTCACGTATTTGTGTCTCAACCCGTTGCAGATCGGAGCAATGCGGAGCTCAGAGCTGCAGCTGGCAACATCTGGAAAAGGGGCTGCTGCAGCTGTTGGCATCTGGGAGGGTGGTACCTACGAGGTGGCAGGAGATTATCGTGTCCTGGGTGTCAATCCTCTGTTTTGATAAAGGAGGCAGTTCATTTCTTTGCTGTCATTCTGTCCTGCTCAAAGAAATAAATAGAATTGTGCCAGGTTGCATTTGATTGATTCTAATTTTTTTGTCGAATAGAGCAAAGTGGTGCAGCCACCAATGCCGCATGGATTTTGGATTATGGAGAAGCCTTTATAGATCTGCCGAGGATTTGTGGGGTTTTTGTGTATTAGAATGCTTAGCACATTGCCTGCCTAGTGTAAATTTAGCTTTAATTAGTCCAGCTACATGATACTGCCATAAAAATAACAAAAGGACCTGTGTAGATGTGACGTAAGTGCAGACAGTTACCGCTTAGGGTGAGGGGACTTGACGAAGGTTGGTGGGGTAATATGGGCCCAATCTGAGTCTAGAATTCGGTGGTTAATGACTGCCATATTTTATACAAAATTTATTGGCCATTTTTTCCTAATACAGTATTAACTTCGTTAGTGAATTGATTGGTTTGTGTCTCATTTAAAGCTAAGAGGTTTTAATCATCCCAAAACTATCGGTTTCCATCTGAAATGGAACCAAGCAGTGGTATTTTGTCTCTCTGTGTTGATTCAGCCAGTAGCACTTCCAGCACAATTTCATTTATTTTCATTCTAATTTTGTCTCTTAAGCAGTTCCATTCTCTAGAAGTTGGCCAGGGCACCAGAAGGTATGTTCTCGTATTGCTTTGAACAGGGGAGCGGCATGAATCCTGCTCTCATGAGCATCACTACTTCTTTCTACCCCAAACTTAACACAGTTTATCAATTATTCTGCCTTCGGTCAGAGAAAATTTCTCATTTTTGATTGCAGAATGTGAGACAGCAGTGGCCTTTTGTGAATATGACCATTTTGATACTATTTCCCAGATGACTCAAGCCTTGAAAATAATATCTTTCTCTTTTTACCTTGAAATCTCCAGCAAGTTTCCCAATGGGTATCTCTAAATGCAACTCTGTAAGTCAATTAATTGCTCAGGAGGTGGCTCTGGGGCTACTCACAGGGTGACTGGTGTGACTGGACACACGCTTCACACAGGGTATTGCCTCCGCTTCGTTGTTGGAGACCAAAGCTCAGATCCGTAGACTGCAAAATCCTGTTTGGAACAGGGTGCTACATCTGATGGCTCGTAGGAAACGAGCCCGTTGCTTTTAGATGTCTGTTGTGTTAAGAGGCAAAAGCAGCTTGGGCAGAAAATAAACCCCTTTGCATTCTAAGACTCCCCATCCAGGTGGGAGGCTGGATGTGGCTAGGTTTAACTTCGGAGTGGTGCTCAATTCACCACTAACAGTCCAGTTGCATTTAATATATTAAACTCTCACGATTCCAGATATACTTAGAGTGGACTGGACCTTCAGTCTAGTCGTGCTCATGAACATGAAAGCCAACCCCATCCTGGGCTGCATCAAAAGAAGCGTGGCCAGCAGGTCACGGGAGGCGATTCTCCCCCTCTTCTCTGCCCTCGTGAGACCCCACCTGGAGTCCTGTGTCCAGCTCTGGAGTCCTCAACAGAGAAAGGACATGGACCTGTTGGAACGGGTCCAGTGGAGGGCCACCAAGATGATCAGAGGGATGGAGCACCTCTCCTTTGAAGACTCCTGTTGCATCCTTCCAGTATCTGAAGGGAGCCTACAGGAGAGGGACTCTTTGTCAGGAAGCAGAGCCATGGGATGAAAATTCCAGTCTTATTTATTTCCCCCTTGAAATACTCTACTGTTATTTAATGCCTTTCCTTTACAGGATTTTTTTCCTGACTTTTTTCCTGTGCTGTCTTTAAATTTTGCCCTGCTCGTCTCAGCACTCCTCAGTGCAAAAATGCTACATTACTTTCGGAACGCATTTTTTTTTTTTGATTCTTCCAGTGACTATCACTGCATTTTTAAAGCAAGTCCTGACATTAATAGGAGAAAATGCACGTATTGCTCCTGAAATGTCTTAAAGCAATTTTTTGAAGCCTTTTACAGTATCTGATGAATGCCTTTTTGGATTTTCTTGTACACGAGCTTCATTTGTAAGCTAATCACAGCTCTTCTCCTGCTGCTTTTGACAAGGGGATTTCCTAAATATTTTTGGGTTGCTTTGGCAATTTAAAACATTTTGGCTTGTGTAGATGTGACCTGATATTTACATTCCGTGCTCCACGCTTAGAAGCACGAAAAACTCACCACTTTCTAACCCTAAAAAAATGTAAGAGGACACAGAGCTGTTCAGGAGGAGAAATTTTTCCCCGTCAATGTTTATGGAGCGGTGAAGGGTTTAGTGGGTTTTGTCAATTTAAGTGCTCCGTGCCTCTATAGAGGATCTATAACTGAAATTGGAAAACTTGTCAATGCTTAAAAAAAACCCAAACAACCAAGGAATCATAAAGATGCACTGGCTCTCGCTCTCCCCTGCCTTTCCATTTATCTGCCTGCAATATAAAATCAAAGTACGGTCCTGAAATGTTAAAGCGTACATTTAAGCCTGGAGAAAAGAACTGGACAAAATAGATAAAAGTAATATGGGTATCTTTAAGGAGACCACTCGAGTGCCGTGGCCGTGGCTATCAGCTTTATAAAGATGGACTCCCCTGTCAAGCGTGTGTTAAGACGGATAATATTCCCTAGCAGATGCCGCTCTGTGCCGCCTGCATTACTGGAAGCCAAAGAAGATCAGGATCGAAAGGTTTTGCGAGACAGGCTTTATAGATCCGTGTGTAATAGACTGCCTCTCTGTCTACACCGCTTCGCTCTCGGTGAAATCTTGCTCTTGCATGGGCTGATGAAATGCAGTCCCTGTTCTTCCACTGCATCCATTCTTCTCCCTTTGCCTTGACTAGACGAGGTCCTTTGGCCAAAATATTGTTCTAACCCTCTCAAGAAAAAGATACCCTAAATGTGGTCAATGTAGGCTTTAAAAACAAGTTATTTATGGAGAAATTCAGTGTCAATTGAATCAAGATCACCAACTCTTCTCTAGTAAATATTTCGGCTCTTTTAGGTAGAGAAATTGCAAATGGTCTTCTGGACAGTCTACAAAAGAGGTTTTGGTAGTTTTCCATGAGAATTCATTATGGATAAAACAAGCAGGCTGAGACAGCTTAAAATGCCATAAAAATGACAGGCTGAGAGAGCTGGGGCTATTCGGCCTGGAGAAGAGAAGGCTCCGGGGAGACCTTCTAGCAGCCTTCCAGGATCTGAAGGGAGCTACAGGGGAGCTGGAGAGGGACTCTTGGTCAGGGAGTGGAGCCATGGGACGAGGGGTAACAGTTTTGAACTGAAAGAGGGGAGATTTTGATTAGATATCAGAAAGAACTTCTTTCCTGTGAGGGTGGTGAGGCACTGGAACAGGTTGCCCAGAGAAGCTGTGGCTGCCCCATCCCTGGAGGGGTTCAAGGCCAGGCTGGATGGGGCTTGGAGCAACCTGGTGTGGTGGGAGGTGTCCCTGCCCGTGGCAAGGGGGGTGGAACTGGATGATCTTTGAAGTCCCTTCCAACTCTAACCATTCTATGATTCTATGATTCTATAATCTGTGTAATGTCTCTGTCTGAAGTTCTCTTCATTTTAAACCTGGAGACTTGTAGCTCCTCTCTGCTCGCACATTGTGACACTGCATGGGGTAGAAGTAGTCCTCAAGATCCTCAGTACCTGGAAAACCTCACGTTTAGGCAAATAAAGTTGTTTCTTTTTGGATCCTTGCAACATGGATGTGTGAAGGTCAAACTCCCCCATCAGCCTCTTCTTCTGGATATGCACTGTGAGTTAATTGTTTTCAGATAATATCCAAATTAATACAGATGATCAAGCACTACCCGTTCTTCTCCTTATTAGGACGTGTGTACGACTGAAATGTTTGTTAATTCTGTCAGACTTTGAGTTCAGTGCTTGGGGACAGACTTTTTTGTACGAGGTGTTACAATAGGACACGAGGTAGCAGCTTTGAACTGAAAGAGAGGATTTAGATGAGATCTTAGGAAGAAATTTTTTGCTGTGAGGGTGGTGAGACCCTGGCAGAGGTTGCCCAGAGAAGCTGTGGCTGCCCCATCCCTGGAAACATTCCAGGGCAAGTTGAATGGTGCTTTGAGCAACCTGCTCTAGTTGAAGATGCCCTTGCTCGTGGCAGAGGGGTTGAACCAGATGACTTTTTAAGGTCCTTCCAATCCAAACCATTCCATGATTCCATGGATAGATCTCTGCTAAAATGAGCTACTGAAGTTCTGATAACTTGCACTTCTTCCTACACGTCCTTGCATGTGGTACGCATTTTCCTGGGGTCTCTATTTCATGTGTGAAAATTCCTATTGTGGTGCAATACACATTTCTCATTTTATCTTATATTGAAAGCAAGGAGTAAAGTGGTTCTTTCTTTAAAATTTTCCTTGCCACTTAACATGGGTCCCAGTTTCCAGCCATTTAGGAGATCCATTAAGCCACTGAGATGCTCCTGTGCATGCATTAGTAACCGACTCGGTGTAATATGGAACAGGCTTGCTATATCATGGACACATTTATGAAGATTGATAACAGCCAGGGTTCAGTGTTAACTTTTATTGTCAAACAGGCTGCAGGAGAAACTGCCTGGTATTGCTTTTGCTTTGATTTATGAAAAGGTAGCTGCATGAAAAAGACATCGCATAAAACAGCTCTGCTGGCAGTAGAGTTATAAAATAGGGCTCTAAGTAGCCCAAACAATAACTACCTATAATTATGTTCATTATTGTCTCTCTCAGCTTTGGTGGGGTGCTTGCACTCGCTGCCATGGTAGCTTTAAAGTGGACTCACCTTTCCCATGATGTGGGATGAGCGTCATAAAATCCTGCAGGTTTCTATGAGCAGAACCTCCAAAGATACATTTGTTTTTTGTTTTTTTTTTTTTCATTTGTGCTGTGAGATGAAAGAGGTTGTTTAGATTTTACCTACTTGCCCAAGTGCTACTGGGAGAAAGAGGACAAAAGGTCTGTAGGAAAAACAATTGCTGTTTCTGGTACCATTTCCATCACTGGGGTATTTTGCCCGAAATCATTACTGTTCTCCTGTAAGGGTTATTTCCAGCAGGTCGCGGGAGGAGATTCTCCCCCTCTACTCTGCGCTCGTGAGACCCCACCTGGAGTCCTGTGTCCAGCTCTGGAGTCCTCAACAGAGAAAGGACACGGACCTGTTGGAATGGGTCCAGCAGAGGACCACCAAGATGATCAGAGGGATGGAGCACCTCTGCTAGGAAGACTCCTATTGCATCCTTCCAGTATCTGTCCTATGAGGACAGGCTGAGAGAGCTGGGGCTGTTCAGCCTGGAGAAGAGAAGGCTCTGGGGATACCTTAGAGCAGTCTTCCAGGATCTGAAGGAAGCTGCAGGAAAGCAGGAGAGGGACTCGTTGTTACGAAGTGGAGTGACAAGACAAGGGGTAATGGTTTTAAATTGGACTAGGGGAGATTTCAGATTAGATACTAGGAAGAAATTCTTTGCTGTGAGGGTGGTGAGGCACTGGAACAGGTTGCCCCGAGAAGCTGTGGCTGCCCCATCCCTGGAGGGGTTCAAGGCCAGGCTGGATGGGGCTTGGAGCCACCTGGTGTGGTGGGAGGTGTCCCTGCCCATGGCAAGGGGGATTGGAACTGGATGATCTTTGAGGTGCCTTCCAACTCTAACCTTTCTATGATTCTATTATTTCAGACTGTGTTATATTTAGACCCCTTAAAAACAGAAGCAAAAAGCCCCGCATAATGGCAAAGATCACGGGTTTTCATCTGCAGATGGCGAGAAGAATGATTTTCTTTCTCTTAGCCTACTGCCGTCCTTTTTAACGAGATGTGCCATGGCAGGAAGAAGTTGAGTTCTTCAGTTAGCAGCAATTTGCAGTAAAACTTCAGTGAGAACCAGTTGAAATCAAGGGGCATGACCTAACCAGGAAAAACAGTAGTAGTTTGTCTAAGTTCGTCAAACTTGAGATACTTTAACTAAAAAGTAGTTCTTCTACCAAACTATCTGAAGGTCTTGGAAAAAAAGGAACTTTGATAAGGTTACAGAACACCAAGACTCACTGTCATGGATCAGACTGAAGTTCCAATAAATAATCTGGTGTCTAATTAACACATAATAGCACACATCAAGTGTGCGGGGAGAGACCTTTGTAAGCTGGCAATGCCGTTTCCCTGCAGGAACCTCTGCCTTCTGGTGTTAAACTTAGAATCATAGAATGGTTAGAGTTGGAAGGCACCTTGAAGATCATTGAGTTCCAACCCCCTGGCCATGGGCAGGGACACCTCCCACCACACCAGGTCCAGCCTGGCCTTGAACCCCTCCAGGGATGGGGCAGCCACAGCTTCTCTGGGAAACCTGTTCCAGTGCCTCACCACCCTCACAGTGAAGAATTTCTTCCTAATATCTAATCTAAATCTCCCCTCTTCCAGTTTAAAACCATTCCCCCTTGTCCTATCACTACTCTTCCTGACAAGGAGTCCCTTTCCAGCTCTCCTGGAGCTCCCTTCAGATCCTGGAAGGCTGCTAGAAGGTCTCCCCGGAGCCTTCTCTTCTCCAGGCTGAACAGCCCCAGCTCCCTCAGCCTGTCTTCATAGCAGAGGTGCTCCATCCCTCTAATCATCTTCATGGTCCTCCACTGAACTTCTTTCCAGATGCCATCGTGTCTCAGTGAGAAATGAAGAAGTGAAAAATGATTTGACAAGAAGGAAAAATAATGAAAAAACATGAATGTTGTGCCTTACAACTCATCTCTCTCCAAGCTCAGTTCACGATTCGAGCAGGGCGAGAGGGACATTTTCCCTACTGGGTTGCTCAAATGTTTTAATGTTTCTATAACACATCGTACCAGCACATTAAAACTAAGATATATTGTAGCAAGGTCCAGTACCCACTTATTATCAGCGTGTTCGCAGGGTGGTTATTACTTGGTGCACGTGTTTGCTCACACGTTATTGCTGTTGCAGCCCAGTTGATTATGAAAAAAGGTGGCTCATCGCAGCCCGGGGATGTGCCTATAGCCCTTCTAACGTAGCAGAGTTAAATCCAAGCCTTTTTATGTTGTTGTGAAAAAATGCCACGTGAAAAATTGGCATTTATTCTACTATCTCTTAAGATTGCAACCTTCAGTTCCCTCAAGTAATCATCACCCACGGGAGCAGTGGTGCTTGAAGTGTTTAACTGTTGATTGCTTTTTCTCTACACTACTTCTGCTCATAATATCTCCTGTTTTTTGGCCAGTGACAGGCTTTCGAGCCTCTCATGGCTGACAAAACCAGTTAAACTTATATGGCTCTAGAGAGTAATATTTGGATAATAATGCGCCACGAGTTAGTGCCTTGTGGTGCTTACACTGAGTGCAGCAGTTGACCTTGGCTATAGATGAGAAATGGGTGTCCTTATTAGAACACATCATATATCGAGAGGTGGGCTCGTGCAAATGGCATGAAGTTCAACCAAGCCAAGGGCAGGGTCCTGCACCTGGGATGTGGCAATCCCAGGCACAAATACAGGATTAGGTGGAGAATGGCTGGAGAGCAGCCCTGAGGAGAAGGACTTGGGAGTGCTCATGGAGGAGAAGCTCCACAGGAGCCGGCAGTGTGCGCTGGCAGCCCAGAAAGCCAACCCCAGCCTGGGCTGCATCAAAAGCAGCGTGACCAGCAGGTCACGGGAGGTGATTCTCCCCCTCTACTCTGCTCTCGTGAGACCCCACCTGGAGTCTTGTGTCCAGCTCTGGAGTCCTCAACAGAGAAAGGACATGGACCTATTTGAACGGGTCCAGGGGAGGGCCACGAAGAGGGATGGAGCACCTCTCCTATGAGGACAGGCTGAGAGAGCTGGGGCTGTTCAGCCTGGAGAAGAGAAGGTTCCAAGGACACCTTATTGAAGCCTTCTACTATCTAAAGGGAGCTACAGAAGAGCTGGAGAGGGACAATTTGTCCGGAAGCATCGTGATAGGACAAGAGGGAATGGTTTTAAACTGGAAGAGGGTAGATTTAGATTAAATACCAGAAAAGAATTCTTTGCTGTGAGGGTGGTGAGGCACTGGAACAGGTTTCCCAGAGAAGCTGTGGCTGCCCCATCCCTGGAGGGGTTCAAGGCCAGGCTGGATGGGGCTTGGAGCAACCTGGTGTGGTGGGAGGTGTCCCTGCCCATGGCAGGGGGTTGGAACTGAGTGATCTTTAAGGTCCCTTCCAACTCCAACCATTCTATGATTCTATGACATAGCATCTATATACAGGGGAAGCTTGTTTTTTTATTGTAGTAATGTGAGCTGCTGTGAAGATTTTATTACCACGATTTTGGGATGATCGTGTTGCTCATGAGTTTACAAAGCCTGAAGTGAGTTGCATGGGCTCTTGGGAAATAAATGGCACAATAAATCCACAATGTGGTATCGCTGCCGTGTATTTGGTTTATGCTGCTCATTTGGATTTTTGGTCTTTTTTTAGGTCTGTCTGTAGTCTCTTCTCTGTGTGTTTGTGTGCTTTACACACTCAGTGCTGTAACATTACCGTGGGAAATTTAACGTAGGGACAGGAATAAAATTAAAATGGGTAAAATATCCATGGAAGTGGATAAAATTACAGATTCTTGCCACCTTCATATAGAAGCAGGTTGCAAAGTGCTGCAAAATTAGTTTTTCCTTTAAAAATCAGAAAGATTCTCTTGTATTTTTACATCGTATGTCATGCTAGTTAATATACCCAAGCAGTCCTGCGACACCGACGTGGCAAACCACTGGCGTTGGCCATTTCTATGAGAAACATCAACCAAAGCATCAATTAAATTTCCCAAGGAGTCGATCTGTTTCATCGTGAACTCTGGCTAGATCTGAGGAGGGCGGTAATTCCTTCGCTGCCTGCTGCCGTCTAAACCTCCATAGTGCCAAAAAGCCCCCCCAAAAGTCCTAATGGTAAGAAATGGCACCTCCTGGTGGTGTTTATCACAGTGATCTTTGACTTGGTGGCTCAAAGAACAGCTGAGCGAGTGGAATCTTGCCAGTCTTCATTAAATAATTTTCTGGGCGGAGTAATGAGACAGAGCTCAAGTGATGCCACATGCAAACTCTGAAAATAATTTGTGAGCTGAATTTACATTATGAGGCTTGAAATGCAGGCGTTGATGTGCTGATCACGTACCCAGGGAAGCGAGGGGCTTTTTTGCTCGATTCAGGCTGAGTAGATTTGACTCTTGGCGGTGGAATTAGTTTGGGTTTTGTTCTACCGAGTGGTTGGACAGACTTACTGTTGTCGGAGGTGATTGTTCCTCCTTTCTTAATTTGCCAAAGATACCAACTGGTTTTGGTCAGTTCAAGACCAATAAGTTCTTTTTGTAGTATATATATATTATATAGGTGCGTTACATGGATAAAATATATTCAATGTAGATAAAAAGGCTTCTTCCAGAGTTTCTTCTTAATAAAGACTGTCATTATGACGCTCTTTATTGCTCTAAAGGCACGCGTGCCCCTGTTAGAAGTCTGCAATTTGTGTCTTTATCATCCATGGGATTGTTTATGTTGGTATCCTGGTATTCAATTAAAACCATTCCTTAAGCTAAAAAAAAATCCCCAATCATCCTAAATTTGGGTAATTCCAACATGTGGTTCCCTTTGCAGCTGCGAGGACCAGCTGTGTGTAAGGTACGTTTGTGTAGTAATACGTTGGTGTACTTTGTATTTTAAGGAGCTTTTGGTTCTGTTTTTCAGGGAGGAGAATTTTTTAAACGAACAGTGATTTGGGAGAACAAAAATCAATGAATAACAATTTAAACAAAAGTATTCAGCCTGTTTTTTTTCTGGCGGGTTTGATGGGAGTCTTCTGTTCCTTTGAAGACTTGCTCATCAAGCTGTTGGGAGTCTCGGCAGTCAAAGCGGAACAGATCAGTGGGACCCCTGGTTTGTTGGGTGATGTCTAGGAGTGGGTATTTAAGGAACATTGTAAAAATAGAGGAAGTTTGCAGTGATACCATCTTACCTTCAAAGAAGTAGTGGAGTGGGGCTTTCCTGAGCCAAGCATTGTAGTTTTGCTTGTAATCTCTCAATGGACTTCTCTTATGTTACTGTGTAATTATATTTTGAACCCAAATGGGCTAACAATAACCCCAGTATAAAATCATGGAATAGTTTGAGTTGGAAGGGACCTTTACAGGCCATCCCGTCCTAATCAACTCCATGAGCAGAGACATCTTCAGCTGGATCAGGTTGCTCAAAGTCCCATCCCTGGAATGTTTCCAAGGATGAGGCATCCACCACCTCTTTGGGCGACCTGTTCCGGTGTCTCACCACCCTCACAGGGAAGAATTTCTTCCTGAGATCTCATCTAAATCTCCCTTATTTCTGTGTAAAACCATTCCCTCACATTCTATGCCTCCCATCCCCGATCAAGTGTCCCTCCCCAGCTGTCCTGGAGCCCCTTTAGGGACTGGAAGGGGCTCTAAGGTCTCCCTGAAGCCTTCTCTTCTCCAGCCTGAATCCCCCAACTCTCTCAGCCTGTTCCTCACAGCAGAGGGACTCCAGCCCTCCCAGCATCTCTGTGGCCTCCTCTGGTCCCCCTCCGACAGGTCCATATCTCTGCTCTGCTGAGACTCGAGACCTGGAGGCAGCACTGGGGATGCTGGTCTCCCTAGAGTGGAGTGGAGGGTCAGTGTCCTCTAGCAGTGAGTATTGGCTTTTCACATGTTGTTTGGAGGAGGTTTGAATCATTTTTTTCCTTCTAACTCTCTGGCTAGAAAACCTCATGGGCTGCTTCTCATCCCTGTGTCATTAAGGATTTCACACACCCATCTCCAGTTCACCAAGACTGAAGTGATCTAGTCCTAATGTAACATCCACAGCATCTGAAGATTTACCTTGGCAACTGGTTCATCAATCTAATTAGGATTCACAACCAGGAAATCCTTTTTGATCCTGATTTTTTCCTCTTCTAAGTCCCAGCCCAACAGGGGGTTGAAGAATGTGCATAACTTCGCACATGCAAATGTGGAATTACTCAGTTCTTGAAGTTCTGCTCATATTTATGTGCTTTGCCAGATTGGAGATCGTAAATCCTCTCTGTTAATCTTAGGGCTGCTCTTCCCTCCTTGTACGCAATAAATAAGATGTTGCAGTACAAGGGATGGTTTCCATTTTGCTTATGCTAAAAGTGGATCCGACATCCTACCAACACCTACCAGGTGGGAAACATTCACTAGATTGAACAAAAAAAAATAATATATATATATATAAAAGCATCTCTAAAGGTCAACAGTACTGTCTGCCAGTCTTCGTTGTTAAACCAAGGTTTTTTGTCAACATATTGAACTTGCCTTAGTACTCTCTAGACGTAATTAAACGTCTGTCTTCGAGCGACGTTTGAGTGTGTGAATATGCTGGAATGCCTCTTGCCTCCTCTTCTCATCTCCGTCCCTAAATTTCAAAGGTCGAGCATGTTTGAAAAAGGTTTGTGTTTGCTTTTCAGAAGGTTGGGTGAGAGAGGAGTGGAGAGGAGGACAAACATTTGCCCGTGGCTTTGTCGGCGCGGGGTTTTTAGGTGGTGGAATCTAAAAATAACGTGGGCAATAATGACACTAGAGCTGATCACTGGTGGCACAGAAGATACATATATCAGCAGTCGGAGTAAGTTGTATTCTGACTTCTGCATAAGCTTTTTTTTCCAGTCAGCAGCAATCTGGTGAAATTCCTGCCTGTTGGAAAAGGGGGAATATAACCCAAATATTCAAAACACGGAAAAAAGAGGACCCAGGAAACTATAGGCCACTCAGTCTCACCTCTATGCCTGGCAAGATCATGGAGCAGATCCTCCTGGAATCTCTGCTAATGCACCTGGAAAATAGGGAGGTGATTGGAGACAGCCAAGATGGTTATTACGAAGAAATTCTTTGCTGTGAGGGTGGTGAGGCACTGGAACAGGTTGCCCAGAGAAGCTGTGGCTGCCCCATCCCTGGAGGGGTTCAAGGCCAGGCTGGATGGGGCTTGGAGCAACCTGGTATGGTGGGAGGTGTCCCTGCCCATGGCAGGGGGGTTGGAACTGGATGATCTTGAAGGTCCCTTCCAACTCTAACCATTCTATGATTCTAAGTCATGTCTCTTGTGTCGCTACACGCGGTTATCATTTTCAATAGTAGAGCTGAACCGAATGTGACTCTCTTTCACCATTTCACCGGCCGTTAGGCAAATCCTTTCTTTCACACCTTTTGGAAAAGTCACACCGAGTACTCAAGTGTAAATAAAACCAAGAACCGACCTGGCAGCGCTTGATCTTTTGCTGGCAGTGCTTCCCACGCGGTAATTGGGAGGGCTCTGTGTGGGCACAGTCTGATTATGGACTGCTTCGTAACATCGGTTGTAGATACTCAGAAATCAGAGCCCTGGTATTACTTCCAAATGATTTTGAGAAGAACAGAGCCATTTGGTTTGTGCTTTACACATTTCGTGATGCACTTTCAAGTCATCACCCACTTAATGTGCGAAGACAATTTTAAAAAAATAATTTAATATAAAGAGTAAAATTAATTTAAAGCCTAAAAATAATGGTGCAGCAGTAGGGGCCTTCGTTACCATATGCCCTTTTGTCTTTCTTCCCCTGTTATGTGCTTTGCAACTATTTTCTATACTGTAAGCAAGTCCTGCAAATTCAGTCAGCAGAGATGCTGTTGGAACTGGCTCTTTTTGGATGAGGCAATCTTAAAATAAAGTAGAATCCCTCCCAACCCTCGCCACCACCTTTTTGTGTCACGATGGAGAATGCTGCTGTCTTGCTGCTGTTTCAGGCTTGTCGCTTGTACTTCATCTTTGAGCTGACCTTCTTTCTGCATCTTCTCGGCTGGGCTTACGTTTCGCTCTTGCCGACTCTTTATGCAAAATCTCAAACACGGCTGTTCTTGTCCATCTGCTCTGCTAAATCCACCACAACTCAGGCTATTAGTTACTGCAATATTGGGGTTTTTATCATTATTACTATTAATATTAATATTTTTTTTTGTCCCCTGGCTGTCAGAAGTGAAATCTTGCCCTGATGGTGTCTGTTGAAAGTGGGGCTTTAGATCATTTCCTAACATAGAATCACAGAATGGTTAGAATTGGAAGGGACCTTAAAGATCATCGATGTCCAACCCCCCTGCCATGGGCAGGGACACCTCCCACTAGAGCAGGTTGCTCCAAGCCCCATCCAGCCTGGCCTTAAACACTTCCAGATTCACACTAATCCAGATACGCATCACGGGATCACAGAATTGTCAGTTGGAAGGGACCTCTAGAGATCATCCAGTCCAGCTCCCCTGCTAAAGCAGGGTTGCCCAGAGCACATCACTTAGGACCGCATGCAGGTAGGGCTTGAAGGTTCTCCAGAGAAGGGGACTCCACACCCTCCCTGGGCAGCCTCTGCCAGGGCTCTGACACCCTCACCCAAAAGAAGTTTTTCCTCAAATTCGAATCGAATTTCCCATGTTCCAGCTTGTGCCCATGGCCCCTTGTCCTGTTACTGGGAACCACTGAGAAGAGTCCGGCTCCATCCTCCTTTAACCCATCCCTGTGATAGTTATCAGCATGAATAAGGTCTCCCCTCAGCCTTCTCTTCTCCAGGCTCAAGAGTCCCAGCTCTCTCAGCCTTTCCTCATCTGGGGGAAGCTCCAGTCCCCGCATCATCTCCTTTCATCCCCCCACTGGTGTCCTCATCAGTGCTACCCCATGTCAGTAACACATCTTTGCTTTTGAAGCCCCATGTCCCATTTCTGCTTCCCTGCTGTTTCTACTTCCCTATTTGCTCTTTCTCTGGACCATTCCTGACACCCCCTTCCATCTCTCACTCCTCCACTTTTCAAACAAGCGCCAGGTTCCGCTGTTTCTCAGAAGGAGTTTCTGCTAGATGTAGACAATGTGGATTGATTAACTTCCCACAAATCCCTCCAAAACTCCTCAGGGTTTCTTATAAACCACTTGAAAACTGTTGCTTAGTGAGTGTCTATGTATACATATATATATACTCTCATAATAATATCACATAGAATGAATAGAGTGGTTAGAGTTGGAAGGGACCACAAAGATCATTGAGTTCCAAGCCCCCTGCTATGGGCAGGGAGACTTCCCACTAGAGCCATAATAGTATTTATATATGTTTGTGTGTATATGCTCTTACTTTCACAATAATATATATATCATCATGAGATCATGTATGTATATTATTGTGAGAGCATATTATGTATATTATATTATATTATATTATATTATATTAT
>VZRU01002598.1:5216-82621 GCA_013398155.1 Pedionomus torquatus
TTTCTTAGTTTATCTACAAAGATATATTAGATGAATATCACCTCTATATATTCAAGTGTTACTAATTAGTGCCTCACTCCATGGATATTGCATCTGTCATTCTTTTTCTGTATTTCAATCACAACTACACTGTTAATATTAAATGATGAAGAAAATCATTCCTTATGGTGAGGGTGACAAAGCACTGGAACAGGCTGCCCAGGGAAATTCTGGAGCCCTTAAGACCCACCTGGATGCAGTCCTGAGTAATGGACTAAATTACTACTTTAGCAGGAGAGTTGGACTAGATGACCTCTAGAGTCCCCTTCCAAGTCTGACAATTCCTTGATTCCGTTACAACATTTTCTACTTAAAAAGACTTCCAAGCATCCCAATTTATTTATGTTTTTCTTCAGCTAACAGATTAACGATAAATACATTCATCTTCAGAATTATGTGCTCCTGTCACTGAGAACTTTCACTCCCTTTACAGTTCTTACTGTACCTGTACATAAAATGCACACACAGACATCATCCTGACACTCAAGTGGCACTTTTTATGTTTGTGGGTTGTCAATCCAGTACATCATCACACGTTCCTTCTCTCCTATTAAATACAAACAAACCCGGCCAATTTTAGCAATTTTAATGTTGCTTTGAATGTTTAATTACCACTGCAACATGACTTCATGTTGCAGTGGTAATTTTGGGAATCCCAAAAGTCTTCAAAAATTCTGTATTTGACTCTCTTCCAGCTGTCATAAGTACTTCAGAAGCGGGCTGGATTGGGCCTGGCCAATAGCCAACCTCCCATCCAGCTGCTTGCCTACCGTTCTGTCTTTACCCCACACAGGAGGTCAGGGGGAGAAAATAAGATGAACCTCAATGAGAAAGCTCCTGTCTTGAGATAAAGACAGGGAGATTGCTCACTAAATACATGATGGACAAACAGACTTAATTTATTGCCAATTAAAATAAACAAACAATTACAACTTTGGGTGGTAGGAAACAAAAAGATATATATTATTAAAACAACAGCTTTCCTCCTCCCCTATCCCAGGCTCAACTTCACTCCTTCACTCCCAACTCCTTTACTGTCTACCTGAGTGGTGCAGAAGGTCGGAGGGGTACGGTCAGTACATAGTATTTTCGCTTTGCATCTTCCTCTCCTCACCATTTTTGCCTGTTCCAGCCAGGACTCTCCATGGGTTGAAGTCCTTCAAGATAAATCCACTCTAGTGTGGGCTCCCCACAGGCTGCTGTTGGTATCTGCTCCTCCATGGAGCAGCTCCTCCAACCTCAAACTTCCTCTGCAGTTTCTTGCCTATTTTATTCTCTACTCCTCTTTTTTTCTCTCCCTCTCTGGTGTGTTGCGTCCTTTTTTGAATGTTTTCATTTCATTCATTTTTGAATGTTTCAGAGGTGCCATGAGCAAGGCTGAGTGCTCAGCTGTGCTCTGTGGTGTGTTCACTTGAACCAACTGTAACTGGCTATATCTGGCAAGCAACAACCTCTGGACTCTTCCCACAGAGGCCACCGCTGCATCTGCTGCTGCCAACACCTGGACACCAGCACTCAGCACAAAAAGTTTGGGTTTTGTGGTTTTTTTCACTGGGTTTTCTGTTTTTTTTTTATTTTTTTAATTTTATTTTCTTACTCAAAATGTATATATCAGGCTATGAAAACACATGCTCTTTTCACATCTGCAAATACAGTCAACTGAACCTTTCAGTTTGAAACTGTTTGCTTCATTATTTCCATTCATCATTTCCCTTTTATTTCTCTGTGTCCAGATGCATGTTCTTGTTTCTATCTACAGCTTATGCCATGCATTACACTGAGAAGAAATTAGTAAGAAATCAAAATGATTATTTACGAGCATCATGAATATTTACAGAAAGCTAACAAATATTGCAGAAAGGAGTTTGTGAACATAGATAAGACACTTTTGAATGTCAATCATATGATTAATACCAAACTAACAAAAGCAACAATTATTTAACTGAGAACTTTGCAGAAGATGCTGGGTTTATCCTAAATCTCTCTTAAAGCTGCCACTGAAGCTAGATGAGCTTTGAAACTGTCCCTTTTTTTAGAAAGGAAGTTCAATTTACAAATAGAACTAATGTAAAAATGCAAAGAAAACAAAACAAAGGTGATGTGCAAGTACCCCTGCCATCTTAGAAATAAAAGCATTCATGTGAAAATTAAATAAAAATAAACAAACCAGATGTTTGTGGCATTATTCCATACATTTAACAATACCAGTGATAATGGACTCAGATGAATCAGAGAGCAAGCACAATTCCTGATGTAAGGGTTTCTCCACATTTATAACTCAGCTAATATAAAATGGCCAAAGCAAAGTAAGCATGTCATAAGCAAACAAAATACAGCTGAAAGCTTATTTTTAGTGTTTTGTCAGAAGATTTAATTATTTTTCTCATTTTCTATTTTGCTGCATACTTTGAGGCCATGGCAAAGTTACGTGGAAAATATTAGATGATTTCTAAGTTATACTGATATTAGAAATATATAAAAAAAATAATTCTAAATTATATTGATAACTCACTCTTTGAGAAGTCATTGGATTTTTAGAAGATAAGGTTATTATTATGATCTGTTCATACTACGTCACTGTGCATTTCTTAAAATGTTCATTTCATAGATTTATTTTTTCTCTTAGGTGTTTGAAGACTGTATAACCCTGAAAATATAATGCTGATTGTATTTTAGGCTGCAATTTTGTCCTTATGTGCTTTTATCATTATATTTATTCTTTTAAAAAATTGGTCTATATGTTTTCTCTGTACTTAACAACAAGGTTTTGAATACACAGCAAAATTAAAAAAAACCCCTGAGTTTGAAGGCATTTCATTTCATTTCTTTGAAATACCAGGAGTACTGAGTTTGTTACATATCACTTTTCTGTTCTTTATGAAAAGTTTTCATAAGAAAATACTAAATAAAGCTTTCTTTTACTTACGTTGATATCTTCCAAATCTAAACTATTCAGAATAACGTTGTTCCTCTTCCAGATGATGGGAGGTCTCAAAGTTCCCTGGATTGCACAACTTAAGACAGCACTTTGTCCCACAGTCGCTGAAGTGATGCTTAGTTTTTGATCTTCAGGCAGACTCAGCTGAACTACCTCTACAAAAGATATATTGTTTGTAAGATTAATTAGCATGGAGTTTCATAAGGTTAATTTGCATGCAGGTTTTGTACACTCATAATTTAAGCATTTTAATTGAAATCAAAGTAGAAAGAATTTCCAACAACCATAGGAAGTTCAGAGTATTTCAAATAAAGGTCAGCATGACATTTCAATTAAACTGACTGACAAGTATCACCCTGTAAGAAGAGAAGCATTTAACATGAAAATTAATTTCAGAGGTAAGGCTGTAATAAACATGACAATGTATCTGAAGTCAGACACCTGAAGTTTTCCAACAGTTAAGGCCAATGCAGTATGTATTCAGCACCTTCATTTGAAGTAAGATGGAAGTGCTGCTAAAAGATTCATTCATGTGAGTTCATTTTCAGAAAAGAAAAATATAAATGGAATGCAGAGTATGAAACATACAGGCCTGAGATTGAAATGGAGAGCAAAGTGAATTCTGCATTCAGAATATAAATGAAGGTACAAGATTTCTTTTCTGGCAAGCCAATTTTTATGGGGCTTTTTCCTTAGTATTACTGAAAATGCTTTCCAGATGAAACTGACATTAGTACTCTCTCCCATTTCAGTCTCGGAAGAATCTGCATTAATCATAAGACATTAGTTAATGTAATTTTTTTTAAAAAATGTTAAAATACTTTCTACATTTCTCTGGTCAAACATGATTCCTTTTACAACAACCACAGAAATCTAGAGCCAGAATAATAAGCAGTTTTGCACTTGAATAAATCGCTCTATATACAGAAAAGGGAAGAAAAGAACAGGGGAAAAATTAAAAAGAACTAAAAAGCTAGAGAATTTCATAGCATCAATTCTGAAACTGCTTTGTCAGCCAAAGAACAGAAGCAACCACCAGGATGGACTATAGTACATGGCAAAAGCACAGGGTACATTATTTAGTATTACCTGAAATACTGTAATGTAAAATATCTGTGAATCAGTATATTTAGACTTGGCAGTTTCAAAAACGTGTCATAGGTGGGTGTTTGGGGTTGGAGTGTGTGTGGATTTGGTTTTTTCTTCAAGACAGCCAAGCTGCTAACACATTTAGAATCAAAACCATCAAGAATATGCACAAACATACATGTTCTGCATGGATTAATAAGTATGAGAAAATTCAATTAATATGAGAAATTTAAGAAACTTAAAATTCTTTTTTCACGTTCATAGTTATAGTTTGAATCATGAGAAAACTTCAACATTGCTCTGGAAAAGTAGTCAGTGTTTTTACAATTCACATTAGTGTAGCAAAGTCAAACTAACTTAATATCCTTTGAGAATGGAGGCAGTGTATGGCATGGTATCTGAAATATCTAAAAAAATGTGTAATTACAAAGCAAAATAATTCTTTAAAAGTTTAAAAGCAAAGAAAGTATTAAAACCAAAGAAAATCTTAATGAAACTAAACTCAGTTTGAATAAATGTGCTGGTACATGCAGAGTATCAAGCCTTTAAAGGAAAAGTAGGAAAAGTACTTTTATATTTAAGGAAGCCTTTGTCATTCAATTGTGGAACAAATGTGGCTTTACCGAAAAAAGGCAGAAAGAAAGACAGACAGACAGACAGAAAGACGATAGACAAACAGACAGAAAAGTAATACTAGGAACTAAGTACCCTTTCAATGGAAAGTTCATCTTCACATATTTTTAATTCCCTCTGGTATTTCATATTGCAAGAAAAATAATACGTGACTTCAGTAATAACATTTGTACCATAACACAAAATAAAACCAAAGTGATTAAACAAATTTCAACACGGGAAAAAAAAAAAAAGTTATGTGAGCATCCATTTTCATTTCAATCTAAGAGGGGAAAAAAATAATAATCTAATTTTTCAGGTTAACCAAAAGTTCATCATTATTCATGTTTTCTTTTAAAAATTTAGACCTGTGTGATGGAAATCCAGACCTTGCAACTTTCTCTGCTAATCTATTTACTAACCAGCTGTAATATTAATAAGAGATCACTTCACTTCTATGTCCCACAATCATTTACATAACAAGAGAGTGAGTGATACAACTTAATTTGATGGTATTGTATGCACTTTCTTCCTGTGCAATTGCCTATATGGGAGAGGCTGAACAGCTGAGAGTTGTCTTTTCACTTGAGGTGTGTTAAATATAAACTATTAAAATTCTGCATTTGCAAGGATTTTGTCAAATTAGGCAGAAGAGCTGTATAGGAGTTGAACATCATCCAAATAGCAGTTTTTTCACTTAACTGCTAATGCATGAAAAAGTTTCTTTATCTCCCATTTTTTAAGTAAACTACAAATATCATGTATCAATTGTCTTTTAATTACCAAATTGCTTTCATATAAGAGAACCGTTAATCCTTCCATTACAGCAAAGCAGCAACCTATTAGCAAACTAATATCTTTTATATAGATTCTTTTTAGCCTCATAAAAGCAGTAGTCTGTAATTAACACTTTTTTTTTTTTTTTAAATGCAAGCATCAGAAAGTCAACTCAATATCTTCAGGAAGGAAAGCTTTCTTGTTCTATAATTAAATTCAGTGGTTCAATTTTGTATAATTAAAAATATTAAATTTATATTTAGACCAAAAAAAAAGACCTGATTCTTTTCTTTTCCCAAAGGGAAGTTCTATGACTCAAAAGTCGAATGATACCGCCCACCAGATATGCTCCAATGAGACTGACTCATTATTTTTCTACCTTACACACTTTGTTACATTAAGGAAGAGGAAATATATGAATTAAATGTAATATTGTGCTATTTACTGTAGTTTTTAAAATTGACTGCATCTATCTTGAAGCATTAGCAATATAGCATAATTGTATAGCATATATATAATAGCATAGCATAGCTCCTATGCTATACAACAGGGTTCTTCAGTTACAGTATCACGCAGACTCCCTGAGATATACGAACATGGGTACTTCTAGTAGAGAATTAATAGTACAAATATTTTCTGTCTTTATAGAATTCACTAAGATTTCAAAAAGTAGGTAAGTATTCCAATATTCCACTTTTAAAGGGTAGTTATCTGTGTTTTCAAAAGTCACTATCTAATTTAGGAAAGTCATGAAAGTAATGAAATCATGATCAGAATTTCATAACATTAAGAAGACTTGTTCTATCTAGAACTGGCCAAAGCATTGTTCTTCTAGATTTCTGAAAAACTGTGAAAAAACAAACACTCTGATACATGCACTAGAATCACTGCTTTTCCTCAAAATACTGAACAATATTGAAGCAGAAAAAAACTTCATACATTGCACAATTATGTATCATTTAAACGATTATTTAATAAGAAAAATATTATAAATAGATAACTATACTATTTCTTTTTCTAAAGATAAAACTATGCATATTTTTTCTCTGATTGGGAAAAAAAAAAAAATCTACTCAACTAAAAAAGCTGTAAGCCTACAGGGCTGTACATGGAGTAGAGCTCTTTGATGGGTAACTCCCTGAAAATCCCTATTCATTAACTGTCTGCAGCCAGGGTGGAAGAGGCCAAAACTGGCATGGGGGAAAGGGTATGGTGTATTTAAAGCATTCTCAGGTACACAGGGTAGCAACTCTGGGAACCTAGGGTCCATGACATTCTCATGAAAACAGAACAGATAGGCCCAGGAACTAAATGATGCATTTAACATCTCTTCTTTCCTCCCTGAAAGAAACAAACCTGCTTCTGAGACCAAATACTTTTTTAACCAGAGATTGAAGCTATGACACTGGGAGATATAATCCACTAGGATGGCTCCCAGATTTCTCTCCATGTTGCCCTTGTAAAGCAATGATAATTGTTTGAAGCTTCACCTCACACACTTTCTATATTTAATTTTAAATGAAAAAGCAGAACAAATGTTTTTAAAAATTGGAAATGGAATTAAGTTTACCTAATAAATTTAAAGTAATTTACTTAAGTAAAATTTACTTAATTTATTTGAGTATTGCCAACACCCAGAAAAAAAAAATAAAATTGGATACTGTTTGTTATAAAGCAGTAATATATAAAAGTAGCCAGTAGGCTTTATCTTTTATAGCTTGCCATTATCAAAAGCGTGAATGCTCTACTGTAGTGTACTATATTAATAACTGTTTGTAAGTCCTTCAAATGCAGTATCAATCTGACACACATCCCTCCTTCTTAACTACAAAAAGTCACTGGATATCTTCTTTCAGATAAGGGGAAGAAAAAACCCAACTAAATTAAATAAGAGCTATAGGTATAGTTAGCAAAATAGTTAACAAAAAAACTCCATACACCTAAAACATAGCGGTTTAAATATAAGACACTCCAGAACTGTTTGCAGGACCTTGTGTTGGATGGCTGACAAATCTCTTGGCTGCTACATCCAATCTGCAAACTTCCCTACCCTCCTACCCTTCATACTGTTAATGATACTGTGTCAAGTTTTTTCTGGTTCCTCCCATCATGCTTTGCATTATTGAAGTCATCACCCCATCTGATCCAGCTTGAATCCATTCATCTTGAAAACCCATGAAAAAAAATTGTACACCACATTTTGGATGAAAAGTGCAACCTATCAACTGATTAGTATTTTTTCTTGAGTGACTTCAGTCAGTAAATCCGTAGAAAGCAATTGTCATTTTCACACTGATCTCATCACAGTTACTCTCTGATTGACAGGGCAACACGACTTTCTTCTACTCTGCCTTTTCCAGTAGATTATTTCTCAGCTTGAGGTATAATTTCTTACTATTAACTAAATATAAAATCTAGTACTTTCTAACATTACTTTTCATTTTACTTTTATTGTGCAAGGTCTCAAGATTTTCCAGTTCATCTACTACAGTAATCCAACATTTCTCTGCATTGATGATGACTCCCAGATCTTGGTCTTTGAGAGATTTCTCTTCCTTTCTATTACTTTTTTTTTTTTTTTTTTTTCGGGTTTGTTTTTGGGNTTTTTTTTTTTTCTTCGAGTATGTATGTGAGGATATTAGTGCAAGCATTCAAGAATTCGCTTTCCAGGTAGTCACTGGAGAACTTCACTAATAACTCCTTCTCAATTTGATATTTTCCCTACAACCTAAAATAGACTAAGACATAAACAGTGATCGTGTTCACTTGCAAAGCTTTTAACTCCACATGCAGCTCACTTTATGAATTTTTTTAAAATTTATTGACCAACACAAATGAAAGCAGCTAAACATAAAACATTTTGAGAAAGATATTATGATATTTCAAATGATCAATTAGAATACAGTGTAAGTGCTTAAATTTTCATAGTTTGCCCAATATTTAATAATTAAACTGTGAAAGGCAGAGAAAGGTAGGGAAAAGGAGTTTTCAAAGCTAACATTTTGCAAAAATATCTCAACAGCAATAGGGATATGTCAATAATGAAACCTTAATTTAAGCATTATTTTTTTCAGGTGCCATCTAACCAAGATCTAACCATCTACCAATTCTTTGTATAAGTTAAGTTATATCAATATTCTTGTAAGCCAACAGATAAAATTATATCACTATAGAAGTGATAGTGGGAAAAAAAAGACAGTGATAGCGGTATGGTGCTTTGGTCAAATTTTCTGTTTTCTTAGTACTAAGCACAACAGTTTGATGCATGTGAAATATTCTAACAGTCTAAATTGAATGTGTTTTTTAATAGGGCTGTTATACTTGGATTTATCTGAATTTTCTGAGAAGTTAAAGAATAGGTAGTGAAAGTATTTCAGCTCTCTAACCATACATGAAAAAAACCTTATCTCCAACTCCAACTTGATGGCCCAAAACAGTCTGTAGGACTGTATGCAATCTTAAATGAGTTTGTGATCTTAGAATACTACTAGGAGAAAAAATACTGAATCATATGGAATTTCTGGAGATTAAGTAGTTCCTTACTGTACTTTATAACCAATAAAGTCATAATATCAGTGGGAATAAAAGGTATGAAACCTAAAAATAACAAGAAAATTTTATATTAGGACTTTGTGTATAACTTTATAAATTATTATCTATTAAAGGGAGGAAGATCTTATGCAACTGTAGACCATTTTGGTTAATTTAATTCCATTAGAAAGTGTACATTTTGAATCTTCTCAATTACTTACATGTCATATGTACTTATTCATAGCAGCCTCAAAACACTTTCCTGAGTCTAAACTAAATGAACTTTATGTGGACTGGTATCTACAATCTAAAATTAAGACAACATTAAGCGTGTATTTATTTTGTTTGCCTGTTTCAAACTTAATTTAAAACAATCACCTTTTAAAACCAAGCAAAGAAGCCTTTTGTCCATGGACTACATCAAGCTCTGCACTTAATGGATAGCATTACTTGGTGGCCTGAAATAGCTGAAATGCAGCTAGGTAATGTGCCTTTTTCTCTTCTGGCATTGATCCCACTTTTGTCAAAATGACATAACAAAAGCTGTTTCATCAGTGTCATTTTGCTGCTCTTTTACAGCAATTTTAAAATCAGTACACATCACCATTAGCATGATTAATTTTGCCATTTTCTGCTGTATCTTTTGCTTTGAATATGTTTTAAACATAATATTTGCATATTTAGTAGAATGTTTCAGTATGAAAAGTAATAGAACATGTTTTATGAGTGGCTGTTCTTTAGGATCTTATGCCAGCAAAGGAGTCTGTTGCTGTTCTTATAATCCATTTAACAACATGCACAAGAAAAAAAAAAAAAAAAAAAGAAAAAAAAAGGCATAACTTCTTTACAACTCCTTAATGTTTCAGCTGCAGAGCCTGGATTAAAATTCAGGAGGTCTTACTTCCAGCTTTTATGGCCATCATCATAGAGGATTCCACTTTATATTACAGCAATATGGTTGTTATTCAAAACCAAAAGCTCTTAACTGACTTACCATTATAGTTAACGTTAATTCATCTTTCATCTTTGCTGACAAGAGACGTGAAAATAATTTTTCATTGACAATTATAATATTATAATAGCTCATGTTTTTTAGGAAGTCCTGTACAAATCAATTCCATGAAGATAATTAAGAGAAGCCTTAAAAGAAAACACAATCCTGTCCGCCAGGATAATGAGATAGATTAGATAGAGTTTGATAATGATAGATAAATCATAGATAATGATTGATAGGTCATGCTAGGAAACATTTATTTTATGGAAGAACCTAATGCTTCTCTGAAAGGCAAATGTGAAGAAAAAAGTTATGGTTACTATTTCCTCTTACAAACATAGAATGCAGTAGTCTTTATTCAAATACCCAGAAACATTAAGAACACTTAAGGTTTTAAAAATCAGAATAATGTAGAATATTTCAGCTGACCTCATGCTTTAATGAATTTAGCATCAAATTCCTCTATTATTGAAACAGTTTTATTTGTCTTATTTTGTTAGAACCAAAAATAACCACATATGCAAAATTCTTTAAAAATTTTAAAAGATCAGCTGAAGGAAATAAAACAACTAAATAAAATATAGACAATTATATTTTACAAAAGTGCATAGATGCATGCATTAATAAAGTGTTTACAATTAAAGCAAAGTTTATATCTTTTAATACTTCTTTGAAGTAGTAAGATTGAACATAAACTGTTAGAAGTAGTTCAAGGGCTTTATGAGACTGAGAACCCAAACAGTAAAATGGTAGATAAATGTAATGGGAGAGAAAGTATTATACAGCAAAAGCAATCCTTTGAATCTAGATCAATGACTGTAAGTTGTAAGTTGACTTGGCAGGAAAGAGCCAGTGGAGAGATGACAAGCAGTTTTTTAAGCAGAGAAAAACTAAAGTCAAAGATTAGGAAAATCTTAGGAAAGGAACTAAAAGTAAACAAAAAAACATATTTCTGCCCCACTGTTTGTCCATGTGAATACCAAAATCAGCTCTGGGTCCTCTGCAAAGCAGATAAAAACTCAGACGAAAAACAAGCATGGTAATAGAATAGAGCAGTTCAAATAGGGAAAATGATCATAGCTTGGATTTTTCTTTTACAAAACAGATGATGCAGAAGGCTTTGACAGAAGTCTACAAAGTCATGACTGTCATGGATAAGCTGGAAAAAGGTATTGGCAGCTCACTGTTTCTTCTAAGACTGAAAAGCCATCAAAAAAAGCAGATTCAAAATGAAGGACAGTAGGTTGTGTGCTTGAAGTGACAGATTTGAAAAAACTCTATGCTAAAGCATATTATGGATTCCAGAAGCTTACCTGTGTAGAAAGAGATCACACAGGCATCTGGGAGACTGTAGACAAAGTATCATGATATTGTTCTTACACTTCTCCAGACACTAACAACTCCATGGTTGAGAGAAAGCATTGGACTAGTTGGAGCTGAGACCAGTACAGTCATTTTTAGAGTCTTAAGGTATGCTTCTTCATTTTCCATGGAATTTACCCAGCAAATGGGATTTCTAAGTTTTCTTTACAGGGTCTACATGCTCCAGTTTTACTTAAATGAAACATAATTCAAGGTATTTAAACAGTTTTAATGAAAAAAAATAATTTAACTGTAATGCAGCTCAATTAATAAACAGTATGTACTACCTCCTGATAATCATTCTACTCAGTAGGTGAATTGACCATTCTAATAATTCTAATGGCTCTTAGTAGCATTATCTCTGCATTTCTTAGATATTAAAAAATGCCTACTTAGCTTTTTTTTTTAAATGTGGATGGCAATCCTTATGAAAATCAGTGACAATCACTTTTTGATAATGTCTAATTCATAAGCTGATAAAACTAAAACAAAATTTCAGAGCTCATTATACAAGCACTTTAAATTTCATTCTTACTTTAAATAATGATTTTTACTTGCTACATCCATTGAATGAAACTCTTCCTTAAGATCTTATGTTTCTCACAAGTCTGTGTAGATTAAAGCACTCAACAGGACCTAAGTTACACATGAATGCCAGAAAGACTATAATGATTCATTTAAGTCTTTATAAAAATCAATAAAACATATACTTTCACCTGCTCTGCAGAGCACTAAGATCATTAAAAAATAGTTCAGAAACAATGTTCATGGAAATATGAAGTGTCACCACTTCTTTAAGACTCCCTTGCCATCACATACAGAGACAACATGAAATGTTTCTATGCAGCTGTGGATTGCACCTCATTTAATGCATCACGCAAAATCAAGAATAGCTGGAAGTGCAGCATGAGCAGCACTGACTGACAAACCAAATAAATTCATTGACTTTCTCAGGTGACCACCCTACCACAGTTACTTTGTAACAGCACCCGAACCAGACCAGAGAGTTGGAGAATCACTTTATGGACAGGAAATCTATGAAATAAGAAACTTGTAAAGATATACCATTGAATTCTGGCTAAAACCATTTTGGAAAATACAAATAAGTATCTATATGTATTAGGTTTTGCCTAATATTCTTACATCAGTACTACATGAATACTAGGTAAATCTGAGCACATTTTGAAAAGTATGACCAAACTTTATGCTGTGTATTTATAATAGTGCAGATAAAGGGTTCACCCTACAGATTTGTTTGTTATGAGAATCCTTTGAAGTTACAGAGGCCATTCAAGCCATATGAGAACTTTTTTCAGCCTAGAGGAAAACACAGGCTGCGAAAGTCAACTCAAGATCCATATGACTTCAAAATATTCTGTTGCAGGGGAAAACATGTACTCCCATAACATCAACAGTCTGTTTCTCATAGCCTATTTATTAGGGATAAGCATAATAACTCAAACTTTACATGCCCTGACTGACAGACTAGTTCTTTCTCCCTATGAATAGCAACAGAATTACAGCTTTTACGAATTTACATCTCTTATAGAGACAGTAATCAAATTGGTAAACAATAAATCTCCTTCCCTTCTGTTTCTAATATCATCTCACCAGACTGAAACTGCCTGCCCAACCTTAATGTATCCTCTCAATATGTTCTGTAACTGATTTTATGCATCATTCAACGAATCCTAAGGGAAATTTCCAAGTTATAGTGATGGGTTGAAGTTAGATTTGATTTATGTTACTGGAATTGCTGATCTGAAAGTAGTCAGATATGGTACCTTCGGTTTATGTGTATATATAAACTTGCAACTTTTATTGATACAGTATTCAAAATTATGCAACAATGCATTTCTAGCCAACAAAGATGTAGCAATTGTTACTTTTAAAGCATGTTTAGAAGAGAATCTCAGAGTAAATGAAACACTACTTTCCTAAAGATGTAGTCCCATTTTTAGACTTCAATCTCATTTTAAAGGCTATACTTAATATTCGTAAGAGTTGTGTGCTAAAAATATTTCCAAAAGCAACAGAAACCACAGCAGTCCAAAAAATATGATCAACCCTTTCACCTATGCTATATTACTGTTTAAGAAAATGTCAAATGAACTAATCATACCTGTCTTGATATGTGATGATATGACACCCTCAGCTAAGATACAGGCATGACATTGTATCTGTCCAATCATTTGCATTGGATTCACTTAATTCTCTGTGAATCTATAGGATTGCAACAATTCCTGATGACATTTTCTTAAACAGAGTTGCTCTTGCAGCAGTAGTCACTTTTTAAAAATCCATGAAAAATGTCTTTCATTTTTCATTTTGAGATAGATGAAGAGCATACATTAAGAGTGGCCTGTGCAAAAATAAAGCAGAAATAAGAATCTAGTAGACCAATTAATTATATTAGCATATATACCTCAAATGAGACACATTAGAATTAAAAATAAAGAAAAAAAAAAAAAGGCATGGTCTTGTAAATTGTTTTCTCATTTTGTGTGCTCAGCAATGAATAAGTGGCTTTGTTCAGAATATGGAGAATAAGATGACTCTCCACAACGACATTGACATTATCGGTAAATAAATACTGCCAGTGCTTTAGTTTTAGACACTTGCTTTTGTAAAAAAGATCTTGTTATGCTAGTATATTCTTAATAACAACTGTTGCAGAAATGGAATGAAATATGTAGATTTTTTAAAAAAACAATAATAGCATGAAATAAGATTATCAAGAATTGATGCAACATTGCTGAGAGGTTAAATTTAGTCTCAAAAATTTCTGTGGAATCTCAGTGTTTAATTTTCTGAAGTTAATATTTTTAAATGCACATAAGTGAAGTTCAAACATTCCAAAATTGCAGCGATGAGTCTTTTCAATGGTGGTGAGAAATGTATTCAATGCATTTGCACAAAAGAACCAAAACCCGCAGATGGTAGAGGGGAAAAAAAACACAACAACTAAACACCACAAAACAAAAAAACAACCAACAAACATATAAAAAAGATACTAACAGAAAGATTCTGGTGGTTACTTAGGTTGAATGAAGTTTTCCATGTCACTATTATTTACATTCATTTTTAGCTGTTTTCACAGAAGGGAAAAGAATAAATATAACAACATGATCTATCCTGTTTCTTCTGTGGAGGAGGGTTGTTCGCATTTGCTAAACGCAATGCACCATTCCCAAAACATCTAATCTTCCTTACAACGACTACATTAACATCAACTACCTTATGTACATTGCCAAATCTCTGAACAGCTTCAATTTGATATTTGATATTTCTATGCATCCTGTCAGCTTCTATGTTTTTCACCAACTCCTTTGTGACATGTTTCTGTGCACTGGATTATTGCACTGCAAATTATCTACATCAGCAATATATATTTTAAAATACTTTTAACAGATTTTTTTTCTCTCTACAGTCAATGAAATACATTCTTACTTCATTAGACTTACCCAGGGAAGGGGAGTGGGCGTGGAGAAAGGTACCTGAAGCCCTAAGCTGGATCTTGCATCACGGGCACATATTTGATTGCACAGATAAAAATTTCTTTAAATTATTATTATATTTAACTTGTAAGGCAAAAAACCTAAAGTCTCTATATTGCTTGTTTTCTTACTTATGCTTCTTCTGTGTGGTTTTGTTTGTTTCCAAAACAGAATTATCAACAATATTGCATTTTTTCGTTTGAGTTTTGAGTTAATCACAAATTTAGTGCCTTACTTTTCAGTTTTGGAATAATGTAGATAGAAACAAGCAGTACAAAGGCATCATTCTGCTGAAAAGAACACTGAATGTTCCTCTGCTGCACCAGAATCTGTAATGAGCAGCAACAATAATTTCAGAAAAGAGCAAGAAGCAATGTGATAGGGCCAGATCAAGCTACAAACTCCCACAACAAGGCCATACTTGCAGCTCTGAGCAGCCTAAACAATGCTTCTGAATAGACCAACTAAAGTGAATTTTATCTGTGAGATAAAACTCTTTAAACCAGGATACTTTTCCCCAGAGAAATGCTTTAAAAAATGCCTATAATTTGATGCAATCCGCTCCACTCAAAAGACAAAAAGATTGCTTTTCAATAATACCTTCAAAAAACATCTCTCTTCAGGAAAAAAAAATAATAAAAAAAAAAGAGTATATGAAAATGATACTTCATAGAAAGCAAAAAAGGAGGCTGACATCCAATGACCTCAACGTTTATCTGCAAATCAATACTCACACCAAAAAATATCCAGTGAAATTGTATGTATATACAACCTTACACAAGGTGATTATACTTAAAAGCAGTATTTTGGCAGCTTTTCTGGTTTACGTCCATTTAATAACAGTTTATAAATCTTTGCTTTTTCTTCTAGTTGCTTTCCTATCTACACAGAGGCTCAGATGCATTTAGAATAGGCTCCACTTTTTTCTTTCCCACTTCTCACTGTCTTTCTTTTCACCTCCTATTCTCATCTTCCTTTATTTCTCCCCAGTTCTTCTTCCCTTTTTATTTCACTGCCTCACTACTCGCATCCACTGATCCCATTAGTGTGTTTACAAGAGTTTGTAGGAATGAATCCTGTGCAAGTTGTGATAGGACAAGAGGTAATAGAAGAGGGTAGATTTAAACTAGATAAAGGGAAGAAACTTTTAACAATGAGGGTGATGAAAGACCGGAAGAGGTTGTTACGGTTGTAGAGAGGTTGTAGACGCCCATCCCCCCAAAACACTCAAAATTAGGTTGGTCAGGGCTCTGAGCAACCTGATCTTGTTGAAAACATCCCTGCTCATTGCACGGGAGGTTTGACTAGATGACCTTTAAAGATCCCTTCCAACCCAAACTAATCTTACGATTCTATGATTCTACCCCTTGCCTCTTCCTGCCTGAAGTTTGGGCAAGATGAAGCTGTTTCCACTTGTACCTCTCAGATATGGCAAGAGATCTGTAATATTTCAGTAAGCATGCTAATCTGATAGCGAGCACATCATTTTACATTTAATATCTTATCTCAGATATTTTATTCAGATCTAGATTGTATCCTGAACAATAGCACACCCTCTAGAAGATGCTACTGGACTATAATTTGCTGTCAGAATAGCAGGAGTCTGTAAAATTAAGTACAGAAATATTAACCAGGTTGCTTTCTATTGCTAGTAACTGTTTAATTTGCTGTAAGAACAGGAATGCAGACTAACATTAGCTGGTCTGTTAGCTGAACAACTGATCAATTCCAATGTCTTAACCTGAGGAATTCCTCTGCTTGGAATGGAAGAGATAGTTTCCCCATTATGAAGAACAAAAATAAAGTCTTGTGACCATGTTTGTACAATAATATGATGTTAAAGAGAAGAAAACAAAACAAAACAAAAACAAAACCCCAAAACCCAGTGAAAAAACCCAAACAACCAAAAAAACCCCATATCTAAAGTAAAAAGGAAAACAAAGTTTGAAATCTCAAATATCTAGGATTTCAAGATACAAGTAACAATTATGATCCCTAAATTAAAATCAAATCCTGCTTCTAAGTTATTTATATCTAAGGAAATTGTTTGGAATACTATGGTTTAAATCCACAGTATTGAGACCTTCAAAGACTAAACAGATTAAATCAATGCTATCAGAGGAAAATAACAGTAGTTATTATGGTAACTACTAACTTATTCCAGTGATACAAGCAAATAGTCAAGGGATGAAGTTTTGGGATATGTCCATCTACTTGCACATATTGAAACAGAAAATCCGATTATTAACAATTTCACTACCAAATACAAATTAAATAGAGAGAAAGGATTCTCTGGGGTGAAATAGGGCCAGGCTAATTAATAAACCCCTCTGGAATTGTAAACATAAAATGTAAACAATTTCACTAGATTTTGTTTTAAAACAAGAATGGAGAGCTTTTCATAACATCTTCCATATCAACCATCTTGATTCCTCTTCTTCCCCAACTGTAACATAATACTTATTATGGGTTGCAAGTTCTACCTAGACTCAAGTCCAAGTATAATTTTCTTTGTTTTCCTCAAGCCAATTCTGCTGACTTTTCTGGGCTGCTTACACCAAAATACATTTTTTGTTTCACTTATTACCCAACTCCCATCTTAAATTTAACTATTTGCTGTCTGCTAATAAATTCATCCTAGCTTTCTTATGTCTTTGAAGTCCTCTTTCTCCTGACTTCAAAGGAGGTGATCATTTGCATCAGAGTTTTCTCAGCCCCACCTTTCTGGGAGAAAGACCTTCCCCAGCTTCCCTGACACTCATTTCGTAGTAAGAGACCGTACATTCTTCCCAAGCTATATCAGCATTGAAATACAATTAAATTTGTGCCAAAAATTGAGTCACTTTAAAATCAATTTGTCTGTATCTAATAAGTTGCTCTTTTGATCTAATTCTAGGATGGATAAAGAAAAGCAGTTATGGAGAGAAGACATGATATTAAAGACAATTTTGCCTAACAGACTATATTCAACTTCTGCTTTGGATATTTTCAACAGCCTTTGATGTGCAGGACCCCACAAATTTCCAACTGTTGTTGGAAACCTGCTGATTAGTGAGCATAAACTACTGACAAAAGATTTTCCTTTTCTTAAATTTCACAAGTCACTCAGTCATAATTTTGTCCTTATAGGCTATATGAATGGAACTTAACTGAATTTCATATAGTAAATATGGCTCTAGTTAGACAATACAAGTTAAAAAGCTGAACTCTTTTCAACAAGAAGCATAGTCCATAGTAACTGGGTCAAGAATGTTGATTTACCATAATCAGATACCACCACCAGATATGGAAAAAGGGATGTTGAAAAAAGACAAGAACAAAACAAACATCTCACTTTCATGTTTAATGCGACATCTTCTCATGCTGGCACTGTAATGATCAAGTATATTGACTTAACCACACTGATAGTATTTTTCTTTAAAGCATATAAAAAACTTTAAGATAGATACAATTAATTAACCATGATGACCACTTTCAAACAGACTTTTCAATTTGAAGAAGGCACAAAAGTCTGATAAGTACCAGTAAACATACAGGACTATACACTACATTTTCTAAATCCTCCCAGGAAATCTAATGAGGAATAAAGACAATCATGATTCATGATAAGACCAATTGTAAATGTTCAGCACATCATCAGCACAAGGTTCACCTAGTACCAGAAATTAGGAGTGATAAAAATGGAATGCCATTAAGTTGAAAATAACGTCTTCCATGGAAACAGAGCCACACATAAGTATTCATGAGTGGTGTTACGTGATAAAACTGATCTACATGGTAATTTTTTGAACTTAAAACAAATAAGTTCAAGTTATGCATTCTGTGATGATGCCAAATTCAAATAAAGACACTGGTAAGGAGTAAAAGATAATTTTATATAAAATTTAAAAAAATATACAATGTAAAAAAAAATAAAATTGCAGGCTGCAGAGACAGACGTAGGCAATATTAACACCAGAGGACTTCTAGTGAAATGAAAAAGCTGCATTTACTCAACTGTGTAGGGGGGAACATTTAGCAGAGTATAGGCATGAAGTTTAAGCCCAAACTGGCTTGTGCTGTGAAACAATGAGCCCTATATGTAGTGGAACAGCAGTGAATGATATCTACTTTAGCAAGGCTCTGATACAGTTGCTCACAGCACTGTTGGGCACCAGCTACAGAGGTGTAGATTGCATGAGCAACCTCTAACTTACTGCACCTTCAGGCTCAAAGGGTGGTGGTCAGGATTTCACATAACACCACAGCGATTCAGCTGACTAGAAATAGCCTTTGCAGGCAAGGATCCAGGTAGACAACAAGTTGAGGAGTTTGGCCAAACGCCTACCAGAATTCCCCTCTGACGTGTTCTGTGATTCAGTGATCCCAGCTATGAAGGAGTCTGACAAATCTGAATTATGAATGTCAATGGTAAGGGTTGTGAAAGGCAAAGATGATCCAGTTCACATAGGCTAGTTGCAATCCTGAAAAGCTTTTAACAGTAACCCTTAAGCCTTCATTAAGATCTTTGAAGGGACAGTTACATTTTCCAAACTCTGCCAGCATGCCTTCGTGTCTGTGTGAATCTAGTACAGGGATGGAAGTGACGTAAAAAATAGTTAAAATGTCCATAGTGTTCAAGAAACCTAGGTTCCCTACATAATACTATTTTTTACATTGATACCATTTAATTTATTCAAAGTACAGCTTCAGTTAACTTGAGCTTCATCTAAGAGTACTCAGAACCCCTGCAAAAGTGTCCTCTCAAAATTGGTATCTTGAACATGAGGAATATTCAATCATGTCCAGGTAAACAGTTCAGCTAAATTGAATGAACTATTATTCTGATGCATTATACTAGTTAAAAGCTTTGATGCAAAAGCAAAGGCAATTTTGTCACTTAAAAACATCTTTGTTTACAATTAGCTTTCTCTTTTTTCTTGCTGCAGTTATCTGCTTTGTCCACTAAATACCTTTCAGCTTTGGTGATAAAAGAGGCACAGGCCTTAACAGACATTCTCCATTTTCTTTATCAAGTAAGACAGGAACACCAAGGCACATGTGCAAACATAGAATTAAAATTTGCTTCATAATGCAGTAATAAAAAGTAAAGTTGATACAAACATCTTTTCATATCTGAATAAAAAAGATGTAAGCATAAATTATATTAAAAAGATTATCATAAAAAAAATATCCCATAATCTAGAACTACTGAAAGCCCAGCTTACATACATGTAGAAATCTAGAGTACCCACACCTCAGAACTGATCTAAGAAACTATAGATCTGTTAGCTGCCATAGCTTCTTATATTTCTATCCTTCACTATTCATCTTTTATCATTCACTATTCCTGCAGTGGACCCCACAATTACATGCTGGCAGACAAGAGAAACCCTTAAATACGTGTTAAATCTAGATTTCTTATCCAGATGACATGGAAGTTCTCTAATTCACTAAAGTAATAACAATAATTGGGTTTGACCTTATTTATTGTAGAATATTGTTTAAGTTGTCTAAAGAAAGACAAGAATTTAAGTAAAAAAAATCAATTTCTGTTTGTTGTGTTTGCACATGACTAGTTCAAGTAGAAGCATTTTATTTAAATGCCAAGAGTTAGCATAAGTATTTCCAAGTAATTTTACAAGTATAGATCCAAATTTAATGCTCTTTCTGTTTATTGCAAATACAGATGCTAAACATCAATACTGCTTACTTGCAGTAACCTCAACTAAAGCATTTAAAATGCAGCAGTTCAATCTATGAAGTATTTCTGGAACTAATCAATAACAAACTGGGAATCTTAAGAGAAGGTTGACAGCTCTGATAACTCACAGTTTTATGCACGAAGATTTCAGTTTATAAATATAATAATTTGCCAATTTTATTTACCATATAGCTTTATTTCACTTTCAAATTTCAAAGCTTCTTTCCCAGAATAGTAAGAGAATTTATAAACATTTAAGGTCTCTGGACTTTTCTGAGTTTTATAATAACCTAACTTTGTAAAAACTATCTCCTCTACCAGTTCTGTCAGGAAAATGAAAGGACAACATTCTAAAATAGTAATTCAGGATTAAATTACCTGAACTGCAATTGTAATTAGAAAGCCTGAAGCATAACAGAACCACTATATTTCTACCGCAAAAAGAGGAGGGCCATGCAACTGGTATTCAATAGTACTCTGCAGTCTGAAGACTGGAGTTATGAAGCTGCTCCTCACAGAAATCTTTAACATAGAAATAAGCATAGATTGGAACAGTTTTAGAATAAAATAGGCTCTGAAAAATCTATCAACTGGCTGATTTGACTATCTACATTTAGAAGGAAAAAGAAAGAAATCAGTACTCCAGGTAGGGTCTATTACCTGACTGTACAGAGGCTTCTACCTTTTGTTATTCACTGAATAGCTTTACTCCTCTTAAGAGCAGATGTCCATGAAAAAGACCATGACTTCATGCTGAGCACAGTGGCACATTCCAAGAAAAAGAAGGACTCTCCGTATTCCTCTCTTGGCTTTGCATACCTGCTATATTTTCTCAAGATCAAAGCAGACAATGGGTATGCATCTAAGAAGAGCAGCACAAAAGTTAAAGACAAATTAGATTAAACTATGGTTCTTAGCACTTCTGCCTTGTATACTATAGTCCCCCACTACAGCATCTTCTAATCTGCCCTTTCACAAAGTGCATCAGATCTTGTCATGGGCTGGGAAATCATCTTCTTTTATTTCTCCATTGAATGGGCCTGCAGGGCTCTTATGAAAGAAAGTCACCACTGGACTCATGTTGTTCAACAAGAGAAGAGGTAAGAAGGTGAAGTGGGAAAATTTTCCAAGATCATTTTTTTGGACAACCAATAATCAAGTTTGTTAGGTAGCAAAAATAAAAGCTGATTTGCTCAGAGACAAACCTTATGATACTGGCATGCCAAATTCAATAAAATTAATTCAGTATTCAGAGTACTGGATGAAGGAATAAAAAAGCATCCAACTTTGTTTACACAAGGTTGATGCATACAGAAGTCTACACAAATGATGGGCTCTGAACTAGTTATTGTCGCTTAGGTATGAGACCTTGAGAGTATAATTTGCAGTTTTATGAAAGCGCCTAATCATCCTGACAATATGAAAATAAAAGAAATTCTTTGGCAAAGCCTGGTACCCAAACAGAAAAGCATTATTATGCCACCGTATAAATATATGTTGCATGACCAGCTTGTCTGTTTGCTTTTTGTTTCTCCCCCTGTAAAAAAAACAACAACAACAACAAAAAAAAACCAAAACAAAACAACAAAAACAACAAAAAACCCAAAAACAACAACAACAACAAAAAAAAACAAACCCAAAAAATTTGCAGTAAAAAAAGAACAGAGAAACATAACAAGAATGAGCAAGAATGTGGGAGCCTTTTCATACAAGCAGCTACTAAATGACAGATTTTTCAGAATGGAAAAGCAGTTACTACAAAGATGTGTCAGGAGCCTAAAAAAAGAATGTCTTGGAGGATAGGAATGTGGTACAATTAATCATGGTTTCTTACCATAAAACATACCAAATAAACTAAAAAGGTGTGCACAATGAAGAAAAACAGATACTTATTCTATATCAAAGTCATTAAATTGTGAAAGTCTCACAAACGTCATGCTGTGGATGCTAATTTCACATGGATCCCAAAAGCAATCAAATTTATGAGTAAGGCATTCATCAAGAGCTATTAATGACAAGCAGTCTCCAAGACATAAATCATTAGGGAAAAGAAAGTATATTAGAGGAATCTTACATGCCTTTTTTACTTTCATATTCTTCCCAAAGCACTCTAAGAGGAAAGATACTGGACGAGATGTATCTTTGCTCTAATCCAGAGAAGTTGTTGATATGTATGCATTCTTACTCAAAGCAGACATTAACTCAGCACTTCATAAGCACAAACAAAACATTAATCTTTGTTTCGTGTCAACTATTTCCTAAATAGAGTGTTCAGCAAGTTTTAAAACACTATAACTATTCCCTCCAACAAATACATCTCTACCATATGTCTAGGTTAGGTAGAATTATAATTGTAATGCAAAACAAATTTTAAAAAATGACACTTTCTCCAATCATTTATTCATGACAGAGTGTCAAACAGATGAATTGTTTGGATCCCTTCCATCTCAGGCAATCAGTTTCCCAATTTTTACACTAAATAACTGTATAAAGAAGGCTTAATGTGGTTTTCCCCTCCTCTAGATTTTCACAGTTTTGCATCTTCTTAAAACATGTTTTGATGCATGGACTACGTATATCTCTGCTTCATAGCCTTTCTATACCACCTTCTTTTTTATTACAGGCAAAATTGTATTTCCATATAAACCACTTGATAACCTACTTAACATAAGATTTCATACACTGAGAGCATGATCTATTTAGAAAACTGGCTTGAGAATATATTGAAAATTTAATTTTTATTTTTTAATATTAATTTAATTTTTAATTTTTATTTAAAATTTAATACAACACAACCACAGGGATATTTTGTTAGTCTGTTTCCTTATTTCCTTTGGTAGAAAATATTTTTTGTCAAGAGCTTGGGGGGGGGGGAAAGCTAGGGTTTGAGTGGGTGGTTTTTTAAATCCAAAAGCATCTAAAATACATTTGGATAATCGCACGCATGTTTTTAGGTTGTATATAAAAAATATATAGTAGTCATCCAACTAAATAAGGACTCTAGACATCAGAGGGTGTTAGCATGATACACAATTTCATCAAATATATGCAACCCACACATACATAAATGTACCCACTAAATTCAGGTCACATGTGTCTCTCTAATGAATACATAAATAATTATTATATGCAATTATGAGATGTTTCTGAGTTAGAAAGCCAGGAGTAACAAGGAGCAAGAAGCATCACAGTTCAGAATATCATTATCTGAGGCCATAAAAAATAGCTGTGACAGACTGGAATATTTGATATTCTTCCCCCGCTAACCATGGAGTTGCTAGCATTTATATGGAATTTTAGCAGCTTAAATTCTGGGGTGCCACATTGTTTAACTCTGTACCTAGTATTTTCATCAGCAACAGCATATGGGAAGATACCAACACTGAAGACGTTTTTAGTATATTAGACAGGCAAATGCTTGATTACAAGATTTAATTGAAATAAAAGAATTAATGCATATCTTCAAACATACCAAACTGTTCTATCATTAAAGGATTAAAATGATCTTACTTTCCAAAACTTAAAATAACAAAATGTAAATTACATTTTCCTTCATTCAATGTATGACTTGAGAAAATGAAGTTATCAGCTAGTTATAAGTAACAATTTGTCATGATAGGATCCCTTTTATGTAAACATGCTGTGAATGCATTAAAATGATTGGCATTATCTAATATGCATACTAGCAGTCATTATAAACAAGACTAATTCTTAGGTGTGTTATATAATATTCTGCCTCTAAAAAAGCTTGACATATTTTTCTTAAAGTGAATGTCTTTTCAAATGCTTTTAAATTACAATATCAATCACTTCCTCTCCAACAAAAAAAAAAAAAAAAAAAGTTTAGCCTAAAAGACAGCTTCTAAGTTTTTTTGTAAAATTAAGTATTCCCACTGGCTATTTGATAAATCATAGATAATTGGTGTGTTTCATTAAGTGCTGGCAGTATAGAATTTTTTTATCTTTCTGAAGTTAGGTATCAACTTTTTATTATATTATTACACTTTTTAAAAAAACTTAGGTTAAAACCAGAAATAATGCACTTGTCATATTTAACTATTATTGCAAAATGTCCTACCTTGCAGCTTTAGATTTTTTGAATTAGCTGAGCATTGAAAAGTTACTAGAGAGATTATTTTGACATATTACCACATAAAAGATGGCTTCAATTGCTAATGTTTGAGTGTTTGAGTTGTAATAAATATAGACATAATAGGAAGAGTATGATGGTAAGTTGGATGCTCTCCTCTGGCCTATTACTTGTCTACTTGTGCTATTTTTCCCCTAGGAAGTTTGAAACGGAAAAGAAAAATATGCCTGACTCAACAAACAAGGAACTCTTTCAGTCCTTTCAAAGACTTCTACTCTTTCCCCTGGTCAGGACCCTGCATCAACTTTAGAGCCCAGCAGTATGAAACTGGACAGAATGTATTCTCAAAACTGATATAAAGAGGGTATTTTTAAATAGGAATTCATAGGCTTGAGTGCCTTAAAAAGCACTCATCAGATTGAACTATATACCTACACACTTTTATCTAAGGGTATGTATTTGCTATTTATACACACATCTATGTGTACAGCAACAATTTTAAAATAAACTGTTCCTGTTTTTTAAATAGGAAAAAAAACACAAAAACCAAAACAGGTAGGAAACTTAAAATGGTTATTGAAGCATTTCCTTTAGGATGCCAAGATAAATCATGTAATTTATTTTTAGCTACACTTTCTTTAACGTTTTCTATAAAATACTTAGATTCAAATACTTTATTCACTCTTTATTTCATATACTCAAATGTCTTCTTAACAATTTTTAAATGTATTATTAGTGTTTTATTACCAATAATATATATGTGTTTGTCTAGTTAACTGCAAAGTAACTTGCTAGTAAATTGCAAAAATATACAACATACCAAAATTCACTATGGAAGCACAATATTAAAGAGGAAAAGAAAGAAAAAAAAAAAACAAAACTCAAAAGCTATGGAGGAATACTAGCGTAGAACTTCAAATTGTGCTATTATGTTTAGAAAATGAAGTTGGTAATGAAATTTCCTGAAATAAGATCACTTTGCCAGAACCTAATTCACCATGAACAATGGAGTGAACTAAAAGGGTTTCTTCTCCAATATATTTCTTTGCAATGGAGACATTTTTGTGCTAATTTTTCCTCATTGTACTTAATGGATATTTGAGGGCATTCAATCAAAAAATTTTCCCGATATACCATAATACACTTTTCTATAACACTAAGGTCTACAGAAAAGCTCCCAAGCTTTGCAAAATGGGAATTATTTTTTTATTAACCCCATTTACAACATTTCCAAAGTACTTTCATATAATCTAGGTGCAAAACTGTGTCTACAGATTCTCTTTTTGTAAGGTAAATGTCAGATATGCTTAAGAAATCCAAGTATCTCAGCAATTACTACGTTTTTTACAATCTTTTTCTGACTGTAATAATGTTTCTGTTTTTCTTTACCCAGAGGTGAGAACAAAACCAAAGCAAGCAAACAGAACAGATGAGTTATCAAAAAAACCCAAACCCAAACCAAAAACTTGACAGCCTTCTTTTGGAAAGCTTGATCCTTTGAAATCCCAAAGTAGCCTGAGAGGTATAAAGATGAAACAGCATGTTCCAAATATTTTAATTACTTAGTAATAATTCGTGCTCAGTAGTTAAGAATCATCAGTAAACTCAACTTTGTACAGAACATAACGTAATACAAAGCAGCTCAAAACATACTCCAAATAAATAAATGGATTCTTGGACAGAAAAAATCAAACTTCATCTGGAATACTTAAATTATCTTAGTTATAAAAATGCTCTCCTTTTGACGATTTTGGGGCAATGAAGTAGAACCACCTTTTATTTCCTTTAGTTCTGTTTCATTAGTGCAACTGACAAATGACCCCTGTGTCTTATCACATTACAGTTAAGTTCTCTCAGATTCAAATTAGCAGTGTTTCTGATAGTGTTTTTTTCATTTTCCAAATGTTTTACTATTTAAATTTAATGCTGAGTCAATTTACTTCAACATGCAGTAATGATCTCCTTTCATTAAATGGATTTTAAATTGATGTATTCAGCTGTCTGAAAAATATAACTATCCAGGTATATAAGGAAATACCTGAGACACAGTTTTGAACATTTCATTCCTGTCTTCAATTCAGACTAATACACTCTGCTTTTCGTAAGAGGAAAAGGATTTCTTGATGTGGCTACCTAGAGAAGTCTAACACTAAATAGGATTTCAGTTCTTTGTAAAGGAAAGTTAACTTGTACTGAGATGTCATATAATGAAAATATTGAAAATTATTGTAGAAATTATGCTTATATCAATATGTATTGTTGACTAACACTGTTTATAGGAAGTTACTCTGGAAGTTGAAATTGGTAACCAATTTTAACTATGAAATCCAGATAAAGAGGTAATGCATTACTTGTTTCCTTTGCACCCAATGGCAGTGGTTATCAAGGCTTTCTTACTAAATAATGTATTATGAGCCTATTAACATTTATTATAGTTCCAGAAGAGTAATTCTGTCTTGAAGCAGAGATACTTAATGTTCTTGCTTGTGGATTAACTAGTGATTGTCTCCTTTAATGCACACTCATTACTCCTTATGTTCTGAGAGTTATTTCCCATTGGTGCCCCTTCTTCCCCCTGTCTACTTCTGTGACATGCAGGAGGGCTTCCTTTAAAATTGTTCCTAAAAGCAACTGTCACTACAAATTATTATTTTGAATGTGCCTTGACATATTCCTTATAGTATCTACCTAAAGATGTCCGTGGATGTTGGATCAGTAGTAGCCTAAACTTACAGGTACACTTACACAGACCTATGTAATTGCTCAGTGTTTATTTTAATTCAACATTCCATGTCATTTTCCATAACATTGAAATAAGCTCACTGAAAGGCATCTAAGAATTCAGTCTCAGGCATTTTGAGTCAATAACAAACATTATGCAAGTCTATCACTACCAATCCTCTTTTCTGAAACTAATATACTATAACTGAGTTGTTTAGTTTCGATCTTCATCCTCTGCAAATCCTGTATTTCATAGTGCTATCTCTAGCAACGTACATCACTGAACTAAGCAAAAGCTCCCAGGTAAACATACTGCTGGGATTAGAGGTCAGCAGAACTCAAGGTTCATAAACAAAATTTCCCACTTTCCTCATTATTTCTTCATAGCAAAAGACCTTGTGAAATATTTGTTTCATCTACTCATAGAAACCTAATGTGGCCTTAAATTTGTTACCCATTTCCTCTAAAACACGAAGAAAAAGCCTTTGGCACCTGGCCTTAGCAAAAGGTCAAATTCTAAATTTATAGAACTGCAACTCATTTATTCAGCATCACAGTGTAATCATGCTTTATTATTGCTCCATTTCTAGGTATATGGCCTTAGGGTAAGGCCAGTTATCTAGAAAAATAAATAACAGCTTATTAACACTTAGATGTGATTGGTTCATTTTCACAGAATCAAAGAATAGTTTCAATTGGAAAGGACCTTAAGGATGATTTAGTTCTAACCCCCTTGCCATGCATAGGGACACCTCCCATTAGACCAGATTGCTTAAAGCCCCATCCAACCTGGTCTTGAACATTTCCAGGGATGAGGCAACCACAACTTCACTTCTCTTAGGAGGAAATGCTGAGGGACATATTTTCAGTGTGGAGAAGGCTGAGGGAGGATCTGATCAATACTTACACTTTAAAGAGTGGGTGTCAAGAGGATGGGGCTGGTCTTTGTTCAGTGCTCAGTGACAGGGCAAGAGGTAACAGACCCAAACTTGAACACATTTCCATCTAAATATGAGGAGGAACTTAATGGAACAGGCTGCCCAGAGAATTGGTGGAGTGTCTGTCTCTGGAGACGTTTCAAATCCACCTGAAAGCCATCCTGTGCAAACTACTCTAGCTGACCCTGCTCTGGCAGGGAAGTTGAACTAGATTATCTCCAGAGTTCCCTTCCAACCCCATCGTTCTGTGATACTGTAAATGTTTTGAATGTATCCTAAAAAGAAGGTATGATAAACTCAGTTCTCACCCACACTGAACCAGACTCCAACAGGCAAAATACACCAACACCTTAGCACATCCAGAGGTGTAGAGGACTTCTATACTGACAAACTCGTGTTTTTTTTTTTCTAAAGGGCCTTTTTTTTTACTCAGAGACCTTTTTTAATGAAAAAAATTAAAATATTTCTAAAATAAAACAGCACTAACAAAAAAAAACCAAACAAATTATTATTATTATTAATAATAATAATAATAATCCCACAAAAAAACAAAACAAAAAAAAAACCCAAACAACCAAAAGCCACAAAACCCCACACAGTCTTACTCAGGAAGCACGAAATAAACACATTTATTATAATTTGGAAATAACTTGGCATCAAAATCAATTTATTATGACTTAGTGGCATGTGAGAAGCTTCAGGCATACTACTTCAACCCATTAAACAACATTTAATACCTTCTATATTTACTTGTTTGTAATGATCAGTTTAAAATTCTGCCCACTCAACAGAAGAGGTTGCATTCTTTTCCAGCTGAGAATCTCTAGATTGAAAATTACATGTAGCACAGGTAGGAATTTGAAAGACAGATTAATTTGAGGAGAAAAATATTACTATTAAGTCCAATAGCTTCCACTCAGTATGATGTTAGCTGGTATTTTCAGAGCTTAGTGCTGAATTATAATACCTTTCGGAACATTCTGATACACACTAGTTGTTGCTGAAAAGGAATTAATGGTAGTGGGAGACAGAATAATACTTCTTCCTCCCTCAGAAAAGCCACTACTATTCATTAATCTGTTTTACTGTTGAAGACTCATCATAGTTATAAAGCTCTGGCTCAGATTCCACATTAAATACAGCATTTGGGACCTTACACTGAAGTCATTGGAATATAAATTCTGTAAGCATTTTTTGAGTTAGGCTTTGTGAACTTGAGGATAATTTACAGAAGCCAACGGGAAGTCTCTTTATTTCAGTGAATAGCTCAGTATAGATTATATATTTAGATGGCCTAATTATATATTTATATATATATATAAAAATATATATATAGCTATATAGATAGATAGATTATATATTTAGATGGGACTTGGGTCTTTTTAATCTGGAGAAGAGAAGGCTGAGGTGGGATCTGATCAACACTAAATACTTAAAGGGTGGGCATCAAGAAGAAGTCTTTTTTTCAGTAGTGACCAGTGACAGGACAAGAGTAAATGAGCATAAACTTGTAGGTAAGAATTTCCATCTGAACACGAGGAGGAACTTCTTTGCTTTTGAGGGTGCCACAGCATTAGAACAGGCTGCCCAAAGAGATGGTAGAGTCTCTGTCTCTGGATGTGTTCCAAACCTGCCCGGACAAGTCCCTGTGCAACCTACTGTAGCTGACCCTGCTCTGGCAGGGGGTTGGACTAGATACTTTCCACAGGTCCCTTCCAACCCCATATCATTCTGTGTTTCTGTGATGATGAAGTTCTTGAATTCTGGTGTATTTTTCTTTGGAAATAAAGATACACATTTCAAAAAAAAAAAAAGGATTTTGAACATGTGCCTGTAATAACTGCATTTGATAAATTAAAATAGAAGTAAAGCTATCTTAATGAAAGCAGTGATGTTTCAGAAGTATTTTTGAGAACAGAGAGAATCTAATAACTAAGCACATGCAATCATAACAAGTCTTGTGTTCATGGAGACTTCTTGCCACTTGCCTTTCCACATGATTCAAGACATAACAAAGCATCAAGTTTGAATATCATATTAGACACTGACCTCACATTTCCTCCTCAAAGCTAAGCCAAAAGACAAGTGCTATAATTTCAGCCCAGATCAACATCTGCAATAGCAGCTGCTACCATAGGTTTATATATCCCTTCATACAAATACCTCGTCAATAAGGAGTGCCTAAAATCTGAATACAGTATCTGTGACCTGAACAGCACTTCAAAATTGTAGGTACTCTTAAATATATAAAGCAATAGCATATACAATAACAATATGCATGATCCTGAATAACAGTTGCATGACAGATTAGACATTGTTAATAGGGTTGAGTGGTACCTGAAAGCACTAGTTCCAACGAAACTATAAAGTTAAATGAATAGAAGGATGGACATGTTTTATTTTGTCCTCAGTGTGAGGGCCTTCCATGGTCCCTCTTTTGAGCAGAGGATAACATTTAGAATAGTTCTACACTGACAATAGAAAACAATTCTGAAAGATGTTGCTGGCATTTTTTTTCTTCATTTTATGCAGGATGTCAAATGTTACATAGATCATTTAGTTCTATTATTTACAATAAACTTGTTATTTGTATTCATTGCATTCAATCAGTTCTATTCATAAATGTCTAAATTAGCATCATTCTTTCTACTGCAATCACAAAAAGAAATACCTACATATACATCTGCATCTGCTGAGTGATCAAACAGAATTATTTATTACTATTTACTTGTTTGTGGTATGCCTGGAGGTTTTTCAACCCACCATGAAGGCCACCTGAAGTACTTGCTTTGAAATTTAATTTTAGATGGTATTTTAAAGGAGGAAAACACATGAGATTATTTATTTTAGAAAGGAGCACTAGAAGGCAAACAAAAAGAGACAGCATTTACAGGAAGCACAGAATTGTCTTGATACCACAGAAGACATTATACAAAGAAAGAAATTCTTTGAAAAATAAAGGAAGCACATTGGTTAAGTTTTAGTTTATAGAAGAGAAAGCTTTCAAGAATCTGTATTCCAAGAATCTGTGGCTTTCAGCCATTCTTTCAGAAAAAAAAATAAATATATTTTTCCCTTTCTTAGAAAAAAAAAAATCCATTTGCTGACAGAAAATCCTTTAGCTGGTTGGGGAGGGAAAACAAAGAAGCAAAACAAAACACTAAGATGGAGCTGGATCACTTTTAGGACAGAATTTTACATGATGTGGCCAAAGCAGTAGAGGACTGAATCAGCTGACTCCTTCAGTCCCAAGCTACCAAAGCCTAAGTAGATATAAACTTTCTGGTTTATCTTCTTATATTAATGGAAATGATTTTTCAGGCTTCTCTCTGCATACACTCTTGATTCTAGTTAAACTGTAGATAATTATCTAATAGATAGATGCTATAGCACCAAAAAAACCTTCTCATGATATGAATGAAAACACCTGACACCCAGAAATCTACATCAGTCTTGCCAGTACTTAAAACACTACAGAAAACAGTAACCATCTTCAGCTGACTGTAATATTTTGTGAACCTGGATGTGGCAGAAAACTCCAAGGCAGAGGGCACCCTCTCACACATTTTCTTTCATTAGTGCCTCAGCATCTGAAGGATGAAAGGGATTTCTATTCCACTGCATACATTTACTCACTTTTGGTTGTCCTGTTTACTTTGAACTCATTTTTACAGATAAAAAGAGCCTTTAAAAAGTAATTCACAGAATACAAGCAAGCATATATATGTATAGATATATATTTATGTGCTTGTTGATACCATTAAAATAGGTAATGATTAATCTTTGCCCTTAAGGTGTTTGTTTTCTACCACTAGAGAAAAAAGTCTAATTGCTGTTATCTGTGGGGAGCTCTTCATAAAGCAGTACAATCTATAGTCATGCTTGATTCTGAATTTATTTTCTTTAGATGACAGTCACATTTCTAATTAAGTATGTCAATGAAAAAAATTCCCACCTGCAAATGCTAATGAAACACTACTGAGAATTAAACCTACAGATATGCATTCATATTTAAACAAAATGCAATTTTCTGTCCCTTTAAGGAAGTAGGTATTCAACATCACAGTGAAAATGGCTTTTAATCCTATCCAACTGTGTTCAAAATCTTGTCCAAGTGTTTTAAATACCATTTCAAATCACAGCTAGAAATGTGCATGCTTGTTGTATGCTTAATTATTACTATCCCCTATCCCCTCAGGTTGATGACACTAATAACTGCAATGCCTTCTCTCAGCCCTTTTCCAGCCTTCTCTCTTTCCTTCCCCCCACCAACCAAAAATAAAAGTTCTTCTATTATCTACACATTATCCTGTGCTAAGTAGAGGATGTTGACAAAGAATTACATTTAGGAAACCAGAGCTGTTGAATTACCACCAAATTAAAATATATCTTAAAAGGATATTTTGGTACCTGTAATACGTTTTGTACTTTAGCAGCACCAGGTACAAGCTGGCTTCAAAAGTACCCTTGGGGAGTTTGCTACTTAGAAAAACTGTGCTGTGACCCATACCACCCCTCCCCTACTTCTACTGTCTAGTCCTTACACTTCAGTGCTCATGTGACTGTCTTAACAAGGCATTAGAACCACTTCCCTTCTATGCCCTTTCTTCCACTCCCTCTCCATAGTTAACAAAGCAACTCATTAGAGTTACAGAAATAAAGAAAAACCCAAACTGAATTCTGTGCAGCAGTTTTGAATAGGATCATTTTTTCCAGAATTGCAAACCCAAATTTTGTCAACTACTCTTCTGAGCAGTCTGTAACTGCTTGTTCCAGCACCTGGGCAGACAACCTTTAATGACAAGAGTTCAACAGTTCTCAAATCCACCACTCCCAGTAGATTAGGGAGAGAGGCAAATCCCGTGGGAGTAGCAGGTACTACATTGAGATTAAGTTCTAAATGTAGATGAAAAAGCTGGAGATAAAAGAACAAAAAAACAGAGACAGACACACTGTCAAGCTCAGTGAACAGAGGACAGTGCAAGAGGTCAAAAATTCTGCAAGCATTCTTTAATTAAAATAACAGGTATGACCCTTAAACAACTTTAAATAAAAAATAAGACCGTAATATTTTAGATGATAGCCTGCAAGTACTATTACTCAGTTATAATCTTTCACTCATGACAGTTATGAAAAGTATTTAAAAAAAAAAAGTCCTTCTTATTATGGTTACAATCTGTTCTACATGTCTGAAAGCATCCAAGCTGGTGGAAAATAACTTTTTCCACAACATATAAAATTATAAATTTCAGATTATAATATATAATTACAATACAACATCACTATAAATTGAAGAAGCAAAACTGAGATGACTAAATAATTAAAGAAAATTCTGGAAAAATCAGTTAATTCCTGTTTGGAATAAATATTTTTAACATTCTTATTTCCCTTTATTGAAGAAAATTAAAATGTTTAATTAATCATAGGCTGATGTTCAAACAAGGAGATACTTGTGTGTAGAAGGATACATGGAAGATGTGACATGAGTGCTTCTTACCTAAATTCCCTAACATGGGTCTGGTTCCCTGTCTATATTAATTCTCTGTATCCTGGTACATCCATACTTGCCATTACAAGAGGTCACAGGCTTGCCTTAAGCAAACAACAGAGGACCCTAAACTGGGGCAGTCAGGTTGACTTTGCCTGGGTTTGGCTTGGCTTATATGGAAAGCTTGGTTTCAGCTTGCTTTGCTTTAAGAGGAGGAGACAAATGACCAGGTGGCTATCATTTAATTTGGTTTTGGTTTTGCTTAACTTAGTATATTTTTAGAACATTATGTAATATTTGTTAATGCTATTGACATAGGTCAGAATGACTGAATTCAAATTCTTTTGAGAACAAATGCAGTAGAACTAGAGTTAATCCTCAAATTTAGTTCAAGAGTATTTGTTTTGCTTTAATGACAGAGACAAATGGTATGTCACATTCCTTTGGCCTGGTCAAGGTGTTCATATGTACTGTACAAATTTGTCCACAGTCACCTTTGGCACTCAGAGAGCAATACCTGGCAAAACTATGCCACAGATCTGTATCTGTCTTCGAGTTCTAAGATGATGTAAAGCACCTAAAAGAAGTGGTACATTTGTTGCAGAGTTTGTCAGAAATAGTCTCATCAGCACTCATAAATACAGAATGTTGGGAGGTGTTCGAGCCTTTTTGGTTCTACTGGTTGCATCCTGACCACACGATTTCCCATTTGTGCGCAACACAGACTTATCAATGTACAGTGGCATTAAGAAAGATTATATATGAATTCTCCATTACCAAAATCACTCAGAAATCTGGACACTAATGGATCTCTTATTGATTTCTACTAAGAAGTCCTCTACTAAATCATGACTGTTAAATTATATTCATTGTTCACATACAGCATCAGGATGTATCGAGATTTAAAAATAATAAAAAAAAAGTAACATTTTAGAGAAACAAAGCAAGAGAGATTAAAAAAAAATGAAAGAAGAATAGGCTAATCTTTGTACTTACGAAAAGCTCTATAGAATTCTTCCAGAGCTAGGTGCTTGTCACTGTTATAATCATCGTATTTCAGCAAATCGAACAGAGAGCAGTCAGACAGATCCTTGCCAAGCTCATCCCGTTTTATTACCTGACAAGAAAATTATAACCATGAAATTACATTTGAGCTCTTAGAGTTCTCTGGTATAATTAATTGTTTCTAATAATCATTTAATAGATCATTTTAAGGTTGCTGTGGGGCAATGAACTGCAACTGTGTAAAGTCAGGGATTTCCAGTTACTTTGTAATTATTTATTGCAGTTTTAAAAGTTAATACCTTTAGGACAGACTTGCTGAGAAAGATTTTAAAATATATAGAGAATATTTATAATGGGGCCAGACAGAAATGCCTTAAAGACACTGAATGTTAAAGTTGATCTTACTTTACATGTATAGGAACGATGATCGAGAATTCAAATACACTTGAAATAATAATTTCCCAAGAACACATGACATAATGTCTTTTTCCTCTCAGTCTAATTCCTAACCACAAAAATCAAATTCAAACATTTTTAAAAATAACTTTAAAAACTCCTATTACCCTACTAATTGTATCAACTTCTTACAGGCTTTTGATAAGCCTATTATCTTCTCAAAGGCCTGTTATACAAGTAGATGACCTGAAAAGGCTCCCGTTTCTCAACAGGGGGACATACACTTTGTAAACAGATCATAATTAATAACGATGAGATTTTAACTCCAATGAACTTATTTAAATTGTGCAGCATTTTCTTTTAAAAAGTCTGTAAATGCTTTAGACATGAACATCCAAGGAATTTTTAAGATGATGATAACCACAGATATTCAGAATTCTCATTTTACAATGTGCATATATTACAAACACTATCACATGAAAGAACCAAACTGAATGTAACTCCTTGCTGTAATGTTGCACAGTTTAAGGTTCTGTACCAGGCACAGAAAAAATGAATACAACTATAGTTAACTCCTTTGTAAAATAATTACTCTTCCTGCCTCCCAAAGTAACTGCAAAACCATTAGATTTGTATTGCAATATATTAGCTTCTGAAAAAACAAGGGATACAGAGACTTTTGTGTTTCAGCTGCTCCGTGAACGAATCAGCAGAAATAGAAAGAAATGCATTTACTAATTATGCTCATAAATAGAAAATTTCTAAACAAATGGCAGAGAATAAAAGGATCATTAGAGGAAAGAAAAATGACACAAACATTTTTTTCTATCAAAAGTAATCTTCTATATATTAATATAAAAAATATTCTACAAAGAAAATAACCTTCTTAGTTCATTAGAAAGGTAAGAAAAATCACTACAAAGCCTACTTTAGCTATTATTAATTAAAGATATATTATATAGTACCCAAATATTAGTACTAGATACTTCTCATACTTTAATAGCCTGTTTATTAAGTTCACATTAAACTGAATTAAGAAAAAAATGAAATATTGTAGCTCTTACAGCTGGTACATAAAGACAAAAATATAGTCTGGGAAAAATTAATAACTCAACCTAAGCCCATTGTCTACAAGTACTACTAAAGATACAACATTGTTTATTGAAAACTTCACTCTAAAAGAAATAGCTGAGATTTCAAGGCCCTGAAATATGCTTACAGTCACAGCTGGTTCATGAAAAAGGAATATTTGGGATAAGCATGTTCATTTGGTTGTTTTTCATAAGAGCTGATCTGAAATAGTTTAAAATACTTGTTCCAACTAGCTTCAATTGTACAAACAAGGATTCAACTTTACAATTAAGGCAATGCAACAAAACCTTTGTTAAAGCCCACCAACACCTGCCACTATAGAACCACATTTTAATAGCATATTAGTGTTCTCAGCTTCAGTCCTGTGAGGTGAAATCTGCCTTATGGTGCTTTCTATTTGTATTTGATTGAAAGTAAAAATAATAATAATTTTTAAAAGATTCGCCAGAATGATTGCGATATTTCCAAGAACAATGCAATGGACAGGTATAACTCATTGTTTTTCATAGCGATTACTTAATTTTCATCTTCAGTAAACCTGTAAGTTTGATTGCAGGTATAAGATTCAGTGTTTCTTTATATATTGGTATCTTTATGCTGGCAGTACACTTTGGGGTTCTTTGGAAAATTCACTGTTTTGATAAATACATAAGCCCTCAAACAATGTCAATGAGGACAGATTTTATAAGGTATAGAAGTGAATTCAAATCATGATTAACCTTAACTATCTGTGATTTGATGTTAAAAGAGCTGTTCCAATTTTTATCCAATAGGAATTCTCTTGTGCTGGATCTAGCCACCTCCCAAATCTGCATGTGATCTCTGGATCAGATCTACTCTGTGATTAAAAGCAAAATTAGTCTTCGTGGAGATTTTGGTTGATTGATTTTTTTCTCTTGAAGTGGTGGGGGATTAATATTCTATCACAAGAGGTATAACTCAGAATAGGTATGAGGGTGTAGGGATTTGGATTTTGAAATATTGTTTCTGTAGTTAGCTCAGATCAACAGTGACACAAAATTACAGCCTACATGAAAGTAAAGGCAAAGCTGACTACTAACCAAGACACTAGCCAACAGAGATGTTGTTTAGCAACTTATGTTAGCATCAAGGGGTTTAAAAACATCAAGATTAAGCTGCCTGTTGACAAGAGTCCCTAACTTATTGACTGAGGAGACTCTTTTCTTGTTGACACTACGTTCTAAACCACCATTGAAATTCTATAAGGTTGAACATACAATGACGCAACACAAACATTTGAATGGCAAGAAAAATTGTCAGTATTTGATAAATAAACAGTGGAATTCACAAATAGATTGAATATATTTTTGTGTGTTTCTAAATACTGTCATGACATCACATTTTAACATTGTCTTCTAGGAAACACAGCCTGTCAGACAAGCCCCCCACCCAACCAACCTTATGTAAGGGATTCCATTTACAGAGCTGAACATAATAGCTTCTTGTAGGTATTTTTAATTTCATACTCTACATTATTACAAGAGAAAAACAATACTGTATACATATACCATATCAATACGGCATATATTGTGTGAATAATAATGTCAGTAATTGCAAAACCTGAAAAGTATAGATGTCAGTAAGAAATCATCAATGACTGAAACAACCCAGAAGGTTTTTGAAATCTGAGGTCTCATCCCAATCTTTCTCAGTAATTTAAAAATAAATAGAAAATTGGCAGATGGTATATACTGTTGAAGTGAATAATAATGAGAAGATGGACAGGACAGCATATGCAATAAAATGGTTCACATGGTTGGACACTTTCAGGAAAAGGATTTGTCCAAAGCCAAGGTCATTCATCTGAAAATACGAACATAGGCTATACCTTAATGAGGGTAAGTAGGCCCTGGAAAGCATTTTCTCTGAAAAAGAAGCAAGATGTGCTATGGATAAGGAAGTCTCATAAATTCCAGGATCATTATGTAGCTTAAGCAAGCAGTATAATATTTGGAAATGTAACAAGGTAACTGGGGGTAGAAAGGCAATGTTGGGACCAATAGTGAAACACAGCATTCAGTTTTGACTTGTACATATTAAAATATGCTGTTGAGAAACTAGAAGTGAACTTTTAAAGTTAGAAAGTATCCAGGAAAGCAATCAGAAGTCTGCTGAAGATAGTTAGCATTAAGAAAGATGAGAAAAAACAATCTTTATAGCTTTTTGGGACTTCGTTTTGTTTTAAAGGGAGACTAAGAATTAACTATATTATATTCCGCATGGACTTTGCTGGGGCTAGGGGTGGGGTGGGGGGAGCATGTTACAATTTAGTGAATAAAAGTTAACAGGACAGGAAAATTTAATAATAACTCTGAAACCAAAAAAGAAAAGCAAAAGGAACAACTAACCTTGAATCCTGAGACTCTTAAGTTCTCCTTGATGTTTTTTATCAAATCAAAGATACCTCTTTACTGGTTTAGCGAAAAGCCAGACATTATGGAGTTTTAATTAAAATTGTAGAATAAATAGAATAAAAGTCCATGTCTATGATACAGAAGTTAGATTAGATAATCTAACTGTGCCTTAGGTTTTAAATACTATTGATCTCTGTCTATGGTGGAGAGAAGAGTACAATTCTAGGAAAGTGACTCTTGAGCCAATTCTTTAATTCTTTAAAAACCTAGCCTATCTTCTCCTTGATTAAACTCAAGACAGTAATTAAGAGTTAGGGAGGCAGGATAGAAACAGGTAAAATTTTTAGTGCATCATATGTCAGAAATAAAAGGTCTACTACAAAGGTTAAAGTCTGATTAATTTGATCTGCACAATCTTATGATTGTGCCATGCAAGTCACACATGGGATTATTTGATTTCAGACTTCTTGAGATGAAAATTCATACCAGAAAATGCTCACAAATATTTATGTACACAAATTTTACTTTGCATTTTCATAAAGACAGTGCAGTACTCACTTCCCATATTGTAGCTATTTAGCTACGATATCAGAAGCTAAAATAAATAAATAGCTAAAAGGTAAGACATTGAACAAAACTGCTGTTCTGTTTATGGCTCATTGTGAAAATCCATGAATAGAGAAGATTTAGAAATTTATCTAAATTTTCAAATTCAATACAGCGTTTCTATACTATGAGCCTTATTCTTGAGAACTGAATACTCTTTGTACTATTATAGAACACACAATTACTTAATTTTTGCACGAAAAAGCACACTTCACCAAGTGCAAAACCTCTCAGGAATTTAGTCAGTAATATTCCAAATTTGAGGAGACTGTGAAACTTATTCCGATTAAAATGACAAACTGTATGTCAGAGTATATTGTTTCACTCAATTTTATTTTTGACAGCCACAATGAAAAGTGGGTAGATATTATAAAACTAGATAAGAAATAACAACAGCTCCTGTATTAATATACCTTATAAAAAAATTTGTCAGTCATTCATTTTTGGTTACCTGTGGCTGATGGTCTCTATGCACTTCCCTAAAGAAAATGCTACAGAAATACAACTAGAAGCAAAAACTTCCATAACAGTAAATGTGGTGGCTCAGTTAATCTGAAGTTCATCTTCCCTAAAGGCAAATATCTCATCTCAGTGGTGTCATTCAGTGCCTTATCTAAGTACATCAGACAACCACAAATGCGGGAATTGTGCTGCAGATTAATTCTAATTGCATGAGGGGTTCACTTATCTTGTTCCACCATATTCCACAGCAGTACAACTTTGTGGAAATTGAAAGAATTGATCATTTCTGAAATAAAATTACTAATGAAGGTTGTTAATTTCTTTCTTGCTTTAAGTTCCCTTTACCCGGTTAAATCACTGTTCTTACAGTTTACCAGCATGTTCTGTAGGGCAGCAAAACCATCCTTTGTTTGTTATCTACAGCACAGTGTTACCTTCAGGGATTTGAGGTAGAACAAGATATGGGATTTCTGCATCACAGAATGGGTCATGACACAGAGATCCCTAAGCAAACAGCAATCTGAACTGGTAAATGTACATGGAGTAGCAAGGTACTGTTTTAATGCAGAGGCATGAAATCAATTTCAATTTAGGGTATTATCTCAATACTGTCCCACACTAATTGAGTTAAGCTGCTCAGATATGAGGTTTCTCTCTGCAAACTACTCCAATGAGAGCCACACTTCCTTGCCTTTCCACTTCCACACTTAGCAGCTGGATGATTTAATGATTCAAAATATGTAAATGTGTCCTTAGATGTCTGCAAGTATAATCACAGAATCACAGGGGGGTGGAAAGGACCTTCAGAGATTTTCTGACCCAAACGCCCTGCCAAAGCTGGTTCACCTAGAGTAGGTTGGACAGGAACACATCCGGGTGGGTTTTTAATATCTCCGCAGAAGGAGACTCCATAATCCCTCTGGGCAGCCTGTTGTGACAGGCTCTGTCACTCCCAAAGCAAAGTTGTTTTCACTCACGTTGAGAATGAATTTCCCATGTTTCAATTTTTGCCTGTTGCCCCTTGTCCTGTTGCTGGCCACCACTGGGAAGAGTCTGACACCATCCTCTTGACATCTGTTCTTCAGCGATTTATAAGCATTGATGAGATAATGCTGAATTTTTAGATGTGTAGACCACAGTATAGGACAAAAATAGGTATCAGGACTACAACAGATGGCACAGGTAAAATTCTGCACCTCAGAATTAGAACCTGAACTACCAGTACTCTGAGACTGTGTCTTTAGATAAAAGTGAAAATTGCGTTGGCGTGAGTGCAAACAAAATCCTGTACTGTTATGATTTGTGTCCTCTTTCAGCCAGCTCCAGCCCTAGGATCTTATGTGGGGAACAGAGCTGGGTTCAGCTGCCTTCACTGCATGTTGCTCTGTTTCAAAATACACTGTTTCATAGGACAGAACTTAGAAACACTAAGCCAAAGAGAAGTAACAGACAAAGTGCAACTGCTTGGCCTAACCTTGAGGTCATTGGCAGAGAAAGGGAGACCCCGGGTAACCTCCATTTCAGAAACTCTTCTGTATTTTGCATTAGCCAATCGTCATATTGTGCCCACACAATCTGGTTTCTAAGGTCTTCTTGCCTAAAAGCATTTCTTCTCAGACTTTGGACATGAACTTTTTTCCTAGCCAGAAACTGAGACATTCATAGCTGCAAGATCATCTAGCAGTTAGGGTCTGGAATGCTTATACACCTCTGATGATCCCTAATGCACCATTTGGACTGAAGAAAAGACTACAAGCTGTCTACCCAGGTATATGAAATATTCACGTGTTGTAAATATATATGCAAGCATATTCACCTAATACCTAGCTATAAGGTAGAAGAAATCTCATTTTAAAAGCTATTCTTAGCCCCTTTTTTTCTTTACAGGCCATTCCAGTAGGTTAGTGATAATAAAAATAAATAATAGAACCTAAATAATAAGGCATCCCTAATTAATAGGTAGAAAATAAATGGAACTTTAAGGGAAGCCTAACAGGCTTAATATTCTTGTGCCTATGCCACATGTAGGTAACACCAAAGTTGATAAAAAATTAAATAAGAATAGTCTTATTATCCCTTTTCTCAGTTCCAAGTCTTTCAAATAACAGATAATAATACCACTGATAAGACAGCAAAATCAAAAGTCATAAGGGTAAAAATTTTGAGGCCAGGGCTCCACAAAGTATTTTGATGAGAGTTTGGGAAACCAATGCTGACAACGTTTGCCACTTACATTAGCTGTGCATTCTTCTAAGCTATGGCGTATTCCTGAGATTCACAGATAAATACACATACTTACACATAGCCATAAAGACAACAGCACTTAATTTCTTACTTAAAATTTGTTAGTTTCTTAGTAAATTTTATATTAGAACTCTTGAATTTATACTTTATGTAAAGATCACATATATATACACACACCTTATGTATTTATCTACAAACACACATGGATATGTAACATTATTCAAAGGCTCATTACACTTTGAGAAATGTGTATTTCTGATATCCCCTGTAATTGAAGCATATTTAATCTTACAGTAGATCCCTTCATTTCCTTGAAATAATGAACTTTATACAGTTTCCTGAGAGTGAGTAGTTGGCTCATTCAGCTGTTTCTGAATTGGTTTTGTTTAGTCTCATTAACTGGAATTAAACTGCACTAAGAAAGCATAAAAATAAAATGCAGAAGAAGAAAAATTGTTATTATTACTATATATTCAACTTGCTTTCAGACTACATCACTTGCTTTATCTATAAAATATTGCTTTCTTAGCTCACTAGTCTAAAAAAGAAACAGAAGGAAAGCAGCTCTAAGTCTAATCACTGTAGATTATTTCACTTTCACATAAGAAGGAAGTTGAATTTCAGTGTTGAGAAAAATGAAATATTCTTAAAGCTTAGGTATCTTTCACTGACAGTAACCAGAAAAGGCTTACTGTTTATAAAATAGCAATTCCACCATACAGGAATAACCACATTCATCACTGGAAAAACACATTTTATTCCCATGTCTCCCCATAATATTTCAAATATTGTTTTCTCTTCTATACAGCAACAACAATATACAGTAATCAAGCAGTCTACAGTGACAGAAACACTGATGTTCTAGTTATAACTTTGTATTAAATTTGAGTTTGGTTTTGCATAAGATAACAACAGATTAAAAAAAAAAAAAAGTCAGTCTGTTAGAAACTGAATATTCATAGCTAACCAGAAGAATCAATTATTTTTCTTTACTTTGCATTCATTTAAGTTCTTTCAAAGTGCTCTAAAATCAAATCAAAACAAAACAGCTTCAGGAAAACAGTCCACTTTGCTAGAAATCTTGCGGATACCTTGCATGCATGTTAGAGGGTGTTGAAGATGACAAAAATTCTGCTCATTTCATAGCTCATCCTTTTGTAAGGATAGATACTCTTTCTTATTTCTTTTTACCCCTCAAAAAAGAAAGGGTTAAAAATGTTAACTTCATTAGTAATTCTCCACAAAATCAAACCACATCTGACTTGCCAATACAGTATTTGAAAACTAGAACATTAAATAAGTTAGGCTCAGCAGCGAAAGTCAGAGAAGTCAGAGAATTTATACAGTCAAAAGTTTTCACTTAACCTGCGTGGAGCTACATAATCCCACCACTTATCTATCTACATTGCAGACTAGCTTATCTGAAATTCACATTGTGTAATGGTGTTTTTTGTTGTTGTTTTGTTTTTTTTTTTTTTTTTTTTTTTTTTTTTTTTTTTTTTTTTTTTTTTTTTTTTTTTTTTTTTTTTTTTTCTTAACTGCAATTCTGTATTAGACTACAGAGGCATTTAAAAAAAAAAAGTATTCCTAAGTGCCTGAACTGCTCAAATGAAGAAAATAAACAGCAGCTTGCCAATTTTGAATTTATTCTTATAATACTTGAATTATTTGTTAAAATTTTCTCACAATTTGAAATAGCTTTTTTTAATAAAAAAGCAGTGTCTTTTCTTTTTCTGGAGAGGACTATCTGTTTCTTTTGCTTCAAGACGGCCATTCAAGAACTTAATGATTTCTGATCCAAAATATATCAGTAATTAGAGTGTTTCTGTCATCACTTCCAGTCTCTAACTCATTAATTTCAGTTTTACATTAGGTAGGATGTCTATATAGACATCTATGAGATAATAAAATACAATCCAAGAGCCAAGATGTAAAGTTTAAGATGCACTAAAAACTGAAGTTCAATATTCATGTGAACATAAATTGGCGTGAGGAGTCCTTGTTGTTTTCTACAATAAATATGTTATTTTTCATATTCCCTTAATATGACTGAAATTTAAAATGCAGAAAGGCACTATTTTTTTTGACAGGCCTGCAGATTGCAAAACTCTCACTGTATTGTGAGAACAACTGAGAAAGTTTCTCCTAATCTTGAGAACATTTTCAAGAGTACAATAGCATCTCCCATTCAGCCCTAGGGAAATTCAAAGACCTTCCTAACACTGCCTCTCCCGTGTAATCATTACACTCCTTGTAATCACATTCTCAAGAAAGTTAGTGGGCCCCACATTCACTCAGTGTCAGGTTCCTTTCTCACATCATATATCAATACTTTCTAGATAGGGTATTCAAAACTAGATCTTTTTGTTTCTTTTCTCCTACCACAGCAAATCCAATTTTTAGAAATACTGTTAGCTACCATACACACTAAGGGCAGAAGTGAGCAAGAGTCTAATCCCACTTTGCAAAACAATCTTGATTTATCAAGCTTTTATGTTGAAAAAGAACAAAAAACATCAGTGGCTTCAACCACAGAAGGACAAAATAAAAGTGTCAAGTTTTCAACAATCAAAGATAATTCTATAAGAAACAATGCATTTCATTTAATATATTGCTCTGTTGGTTTTTTTGTTATTTTTTTTTAATTTGTCATCTTGTTTTAAGTCTCCAGAGAGAACTGAGTCAGGTAGTTAATTTGTTCTCAGTGAATATGCAGTTTATAATCTTTCTCCATCAGGTGAAGGCAAAGATTAATGAATACTGAAATTATACAGCCGGTGTGTTCTAAATTACAAAACCACACACAATCCTGTGTTTTGCAAAGGCACTTCAGTGATTCTTTTCGTCATATGAAAGAGATATAAAGATTCTCAGCTGAAGTCTCTGCAACCAAGAAGTCTTCCTGAGAAACAGGTGTAACTTCTCGATTTTTATTCTACTGACTAAAGAATTATATCTGAGGCAACAAGTTAGTTCACTGTGTCTCTTGTCAAAACATGCAATAACAAACTACACAAAATATTACAAAAATTACAAAAAATATTATTTTTAATTATTTTTTGAAATGGGTAATTTATTATTATTTTAAATGGTACCTGTATTTGCATGCAGCCTCTAGTCCTAAAAATTGCCACTAAAACTTCAGAAGTTAATTGTATGGAAATCGTAACTTCAGCCTAAAACTTTCAGTATCAGATATTAATTTGTAAATATTTCTTAACACTGCCATGCAATTTAAAATATAGGATCATGATCAGCTGTGGCATTTAACAAATCTTAATTTTCTTGTCTTTTTAAGTGGCCAACTAGCATTAGACTCAATAATATAGTTCAGCCACGATTACGTTTCTCAAACATGGACTTCTCCATTATCTAGTAAATCAAAGCACATTTGCTATAACAACATCGTTTAACAGAGTGAATCCCTTAAGGTAGATTAAAGCTAGTGCTGTCATGTCTACATGAACAAACGTAGAGTAACAATTATTAGTTCACATCCATAATTAGTTCAAGCTTGCTGTTTAGAAATTGCCATGAACTCTCTTTCCAAGACTACTTCTGTACTTCTCTAGCCCCAAGTTATATAAAGCAATAATACTTGTTTAGTATTCCAGGACTGCTTTAAAAAATAATTTTCATACTTCAGCTTCTAAAATACATTTGGACTTTCCAAAACACTGGATAATAAAACAACTCGTGGTCAAAGCAACCTATGGTATTCTAACTCTACAAGGTGTATCCCAAAGCATTGCATTCACATTTCAGAATAACCACTGCTGAATTTCTGAATAATTCAGCTTTTTCAAAATTCTTGAATTAAGTGTTCTACCCCACAGACTAAAGTGAAAGCATTCTAAGACATAATATACCATGTGTGTCCTGACAAAGACAACTAAACAGCTACTTTGCTAATGGAAAGAAAATCTAAATCTTACCTGAGATAATTCATTACTGTCCACAAGTCCATTGTTGTCTGAATCAAAGTAATTAAACAGTTGATCTACAAGAACTTTCTTTAAAACCATTTTCTCATCAATGACTTTATCTTTTGATCGTGCAATGTATCTCCGATTTTGTAGATCCAGTAACATATTTTTCACCTTGCTGTATTCAGTAGGTTTGCATTTATCTCCTGCAAAAAATATGCAGCACAAGATTATTTTTAATTTTATTTCTTATTAAGATTTATTAACTTCTTATAACAATATCAACAGAGTCCCTTTACGAGGCAAAGAATTTTTCTGTAGTAATTTCTTCCATATAATTTCCTTGTCTGGCCTTCAGATTTAGACCAAAAAAAAATTATTGCACTTCTAGATACTTTCTATAAAGTTATCTGTGTACGGAAAATAAGGAAAGTCTTAAAAGTTTCCAAGCATGTAATTTTTTCATTCTGGAAAGATACATCTGAAGATCTTTTTAAAATGCTACCTTTAGTAAAGCATTTTTTGTAAACGTAAACTGAATACTGCAATGTAACATACACAGTAAAATCTGCAAATATGAAAATGATATAGACTATAAAGAAAGCATTTCATAGTAACATTTGACTTCAGAAAGGAGAAATTACACTTGAGTGTTTATATGCTAACACAGCTTTTTCACTTACTGGACACAACAAATGCATTTCAACAAGAGAAGATGGGATTGCTGGAGAAAGAGAAAAGGTCTCTGACAAGTTTATTCTTCTCACTATCAAATCTTCTATAAAGCAGAAATTGCTACAGCAAATGTCTTATATACAGTATCTACAGCCACTATTTATTCTAAACCAAAGCACAACACAGTATATGTCTGGCATTCTCTTATTCAGTTGCTGTGTATTTTAAATTGAACAGAAAAACAGTTTAAAAGTTTGCAGTTTTATTATGATAAACGAAGCATTTAAAAATGGGGTTTTGATATGATGAGATACGTAAATGCAGACCAGCAAAATACCACGTATTCATTGCAAACATATATTTACAGTAAACTACTACTTAAGTTAAATTCAAATAGTGAATTTGAGGCCAGAGCAATATGCTGACTGGCAAGGAGAGTTTTATTCCATTCTTCTTTTTAGATGCTATGATGAAAATACAAGTATTAATGAATGAACCAATATCTAACTCATAGAAAGTGCTTAGGAAGTTGTTTTGCTTTGCAATGGATCCCACTTAAAAAATGTCTAATTTACATGTATGAGACTGCCATCTACTATTTTGGTGTATTTAGTGGTAAATGCATTATGATGACGGCAACATGTAAATATCCACCATCATTTCATTAGGTGGAGAGAGAAAAAGCTCCTAAATGTTTCTCACTATCTTAGAAAGACTCGGATCTGGAAGAATCAGCCTCCTATAACAGAAGTTAAATTGTGGAACTAGACAAAATGTTTTTAGGAATTGAAAACACTGTAGGATTCATCTATTTTATTTCCCTGAGTGGCTGAAAAGCCACTGCCTGTTACGTTTCTATCTACAAAACTGCAACTGAAGTAACAGCAGTAAGCGAAACCAAGCTGTATTTAACTGAAGCCTAAACTACACATGATATTTGCATATTTGTCCACACCTAACAGAGGCATGGAGACTGAGGACATATAATTTGTAAGAGCTGAGTTTTACATGACTTTTTTTCAGGGTTTGATGCAGGAAGACTTGGTAGGGAAACATGTTTATTCCTTAGCCATTCTGGAGTTGGAATGAGCAAACCTGTCATCCATCTGAATGGATGCATGCTCCTGGTGACCTGGAGGGGAAAGAGCACTTAAATTTAACATACTCTTATTACTCTTCATTTGACTGAACTCCAACAGACTGGGCCAGGAAAACAAGTATTCTCTTTGTCTCCCCTAGATAACTTTTTCTGGTTATGGTATCCTGACGCAATTTGACTTTCCTCTGGTACGGCTGAAATCTAACACCATTTTATCTGCAGTTCTGGGGCAAAAATAAAGACAAATCCTGGGTATTCCTTAGCTACTATACAGTTCAGACCTCTTTAGCACATCCAGATTTTATTCCTATTAAATTATTTCAGATCAAATGGTTCTTTCTGCAATTCTAAAACTGCACAGAAATAAGTTTACCTTAGAGACAAAAATAAAACAGTTTATTTCTTAACAGTATCAGTTAAATCTTGTATTTGTTGTAGTATCTTTGATGAGTTAGAAAGAGTAATGGAAAATTAAACAAAAAGTCACACTAAGTTGTTTTTCCCTTGAGGCACAGCATAATGCCGCTTGTTTTAATGATTGATCAGTAATTTAATATAGGTGCCTCATGTCTCCAAAGACAACAATGACATTGATTTCCATTAGAATATAAAAGGTTATTTATTTATTTAGTATGAAAAACATTTGCATAGATAGAATAAAGAAATGTACATGAGAGATTACATATAGTGTAAATTTAGAGAAAAAATAAAATGTATAAAGCATGAAAAGCATTGTAATAATTAGTCATTTTTCATACTTATAACTCAAAACAGTGATTATGGAAGAAAGATTTACTGAAAGTTCAAGAGAAGAACATAATTTCTTGAGAAATTTGATGGGCTAAGTCCAATGGTATGAGGTTTAATAAGGCCAACTGCCAGGCCCTGCACTTGGGTCACAGCAACCCCATAGAACGCTACAAGCTTGGGGAAGACTGGCTGGAAAGCAGCCTGGCAGAAAATTTGGGGGTGCTGGTTGACAGCCAGCTGAACATGAGCCAGCAGTGTACTCAGGTAGACAAGAAGACTAACAGCATCCTGGATTGTATCAGGAATGGTGTAGTAAGTAGGACTAGGGAAGTGTTTGTCCCCCTGGACTTGGCACCAGTGAGGCCCCATCTTGAGTACTATGTCCAGTTTTGGGCCCCTTGCTACACAAAAGACACTAAGGTGCTGGAGCGTGTCCAGAGAAGGGCAACGAAGGTGATGAGGAATGTCAAGCACAGGTCTGATGAGGAGCAGTTGAAGGAACTGGGGATGTTTAGCCTGAAGAAGAGGAGGCTGAGGGGAAACCTTATCGCTGACTTATCAGCTATAACTACCTAAAAGGAGGTTGCAGTGAGGTGAGGGTTAGTCTCTTCTCCCAGGTCACAGGCTATAGGACAAGAGGAAATGGCCTCAAGTTGCACCAGGGGAGATTTAAATCGGATACTAGGAAAAATTTTTACACTGAAAGGGTTATCAAGCATTGGAGCGGGCTGCCAGGGAAGTGATCAGGTCACCATCCCTGAAGGTATTTAAAATATGGGTAGACACAGTGCTCAGAGCAACGGTTTAGTGATGATTATTGTCAGTGTTAGGTTGATGGTTAAACTATATGATCTGAAAGGCCCCTTCCAACCTAGGCAATTCTATGAGTCTATGACAGCATCCTGCATAAAACCTGTGACAGGTGCTCTGCACTAAGATAACTTCATTTTTATTTTGTCTGTTCCTGTGATGTCCTTTGGAAATATTTTTAACCTGAAAAGCAGCTCAAACTTATAAATATGTTGTATTAGTTGCTAACAGAAAATATTAATGTTTCTTTAATATTAATGAAAACTGAATTAAGATGGCATTATTTAATTATCTAAAAAAATAGATTTTTTATGCATACTGAAACATTAATCAAAATGGCAGTCTGATGAAAATCAGCTGTGAATAAGGTGATTACAGTTTGCAAAACCATTTCATGTCTTTATAACCCATGATGATTATTTTATACTCAACAATAGTGTTAAAGCCTATCCTCCTTATGAGGGTTGTTTGTACAATGCCTGTAAGATAATAGCTGTAATTTGCTCTCGGTGCGTATCTGCTCTTTCTACAGACCAACCTGACTGAATTACAGTCCCAGTCATGATAGTCCATTGGCTTCCAGCGTGTGTATTTTATGTTTGCTGGAGCCCAGACTGATTCTTTTAGTGCTTCACTAACTCGTTTGAAAGCTAGTCCTTGTGACGAAAATACTGCTAACGCCTTTCGGAAAAATCTCTGTTGGCCATCATTTACGGTTTAAAATGGAAACTATTTTCTCACTTATCTAAACAAGTTAGTCTGACCTATATAAAAGGCAGCTTCATCAACAATTGCATTATACTCCCTCCAACCACACTGTGCCACAGCTCTCTATAACATGGAAGTAGTATTCCTCTATCTCTTTATCTGAAAAGGATGTCAAAGTCATTGCACACGAGCACATGGTTTGCATATAAGGAGGGGGGGAGGGAGAATGACACAACGTATCCAAAAACAACAAACAAAAAAAAACATTACAAATAAATGCTTTCGTTTCTGTTGCTCCAGAGTTTAGGAAGTGTTTGGTATTTTTCATGGCAGACCACTCTAAGTAATGCAAAAATAACTTGAAATATTTTCCTTTAGACACCCTGTGATAAATCTTGGGAGAAACATAGATGTTCAGAGGCCTGGGTAGGGTACATGCTGTACAGGATGAATGGTTGGTTACTTTTCCTGTTCCGCTGCCTTATCATACTGATTGAGAATATCAAACTTCAATGGTTGTGATAAAAACTAGGTGATATGCTCAGCTATTATAAATAAAAGTTAGTATATAAGTAAACGTAGCTGTTGCTTGCAAAGAGTAGTTAAGTTGTTTAAGTTGAGAAGAAAGGTTTTGTGCTTTGATAATTTTAAATGTGATAAATAAAAAAGAAAGAATAGGGAAAGAAGTATTATCTGCTATTTATAGTATAGACACATACATAAGTGCAGGTAACTTACACTCTTCAAAAAGAGCCAGAACACTGTAAGGCAATTCTACCCCAAAGTCTACACCCATTTTTTTTTTCCTAACTGCTTTAGCGTTCATTGTGTTAGGAAAGTAATCTGTTGTGACAGAATTAATATATTCTGATCTAAAACACACCTTTTAAATCTTACTATACATTCTCACAACAGATTTTAGGCTGGTGATAGATGAACTTTCAGTTTATGACCTAAATTAATTACAATTGCAGTAAAACAGGTTTACAGGGCTATACTACATTAAAACAATTTCATTTCATACATAATTCAAACCAGCCTTTATATCAAAGACTCCATAGACATCACATAAGGACAAACATGATTGATAGTTGCAACTGGCAAATACGGGGATCATAAGGAAGCAATCAGACACTGCTAGTCAATGAAATACACACTTTCATTAACAAATCACCCTCTTATCTCATGACTGCCTTTTCCTGTAACATTGAAGGAAATGCAAAGCAGATGTTTAAATTACAAGAACAAGGCACTTTGTCTACAGGAGACCTCCCCCAGGCTGGAGCAGTGGCACAAATCATAAGTTACAATTACTTTATTTGTGCTCTAATTTAGTAAGCATTTCTTGTGTAATTTCTCAGTTACAAGAAATGTGAAATTTCTTGTCTCAATGACAGACAAATGGCAAAGAGGGATTCAGTATAAAACCTTTTCTAGTGAGGACAAGTAGTTTATGCTTAACATAATTGAGAAATACAAACTACTTGGAGTATACTACAATTATAGTACTTCCAAAAAGTAGTACTAGTAGTGCTAAATTCTATATAATTATCTACATGAATACATGAAGAAAAATACATTATCTACATGAAAGAGTAACGTACACATTATGCATAATTTACCAATTTCATTCAGTTTTCTTACCTTTTTAAATTTCTGGAAAGTCAATTTTGGGTTTTCTTGTTCTTGTTTTTTTTTTGTTTGTTTGTTTGTTTCATTCATGGAAAGGACCACACAGCAGATTTACAGAAAAAAAAATCATCAACAAAACAAAACAAACAGCCAAACAAACAAAAACCCTGTGCAATAAGTTTTCTGACATCATTTGTGCAATCCTAGATAGTGCGCAGAAACCTAAAAGTGCTACAACAAACTGGAATCAAAATGCTGTTCTCTAGTCCCATATCTCGTAATTTCTAAAACAGCAACAGTTGTGAGGTTTACTTAATTCAAATTCAAAATTAGCAGAAAAGTGGAAACACCTGACTGTCTCCTCTGTTCAGCAGTTTTGCAGCTGTATCTCTGTTACCTAGGAAACAGCTGAAAGTTAGGTCTTACTAGACAGCATTGAATAGATGATATTTGCCTTTAATACAGAAAAAAAGGTTGTATTTGACAATTTAAGTCTTACTTGATTTGCAAGATAAAGATATATATCAAAACTAACTAGTTATTTATGAAAACTTGGTAAATTATTATGCACAGTATTCTTAGCATATGTAGAGAAATACTTAAGAATCAACTAAGATAACAGTTTAGGAGCCAACCCATATATCCAAATTCAGATCTCAGACTTTTACACGATGTAGTTTGTGAAAAAATACTAGCATACACAGAGAAGGAAAGAAGGAAAATGTAATTGTGAAAAAGGAATAAAGACAAGCCCTCTGATTTCCTTTTTTGGTTCTTTCAACAATTCCATGGGTAACAGCCATTTTAACCTTTACTTGCCTTAACATCTCTATCTACATAGGAGGAATAACTCTTATGTGAGAGACCTATTGAATCATTAATATTCACGGAGAGTCTATCCCCACAAAAGTCACCATCTTCTGAGATACAGCTGGATTCTTAGATATTTTTATGATTTTGAGCTGAGTTGTACCTATATAGCACAAATGGTTTCCAAAAGACCATTTACACTTCAAAATTATAATAACTTTGGATCCACAATAAGTGGCAACTAGTTTTCAGTGGACAATATTGCATGTGAAAAGTTTTAAGTATTCCAAAACTAATATTATCATAAATTGGGTTTTTGGAAATTGAATAGATCTGATAAGCAGCAAATACATACACCTTCATACACAAGATGAAGAAGTCACTACAGATGTAGCAGAGTATCAATTCAATTTCAAACATAACACAAGAGACAATTTGAAGGTCTTCATCCATTCAGCAATTTTTCAAGATTCAATTTCTACAGATGAAGGTTGAAAGCTGTAATCTTACTTGCAGTCCTAACAGATAACGGAACATTTTAAACCACCAAAATTGCTTAGGTTTATCTGAAAGAAACTTCAGGTTCAGATATCATTTCACAATATCTTATTTTCCAATACCAAACTCTTATTTTCCAAAGCTAGAGCTCAACACTTTTGACCCTTATGCTCCACTTTCCTTACTGAAGGTCCAGAACTGTACATGAAGAGAAAAAAAATCTCATTTGTACATAGACCCAGGGGAAAATAAGGAAAAAAAAAAAAGGAAAAAAAAAAAAAAGAAAAGGACATTTAAGATCTCTCGGGTTTGAGAGATTGCTTTTTTGCTTGAGTTTTTCTTTCAGCTAACTTAACTAGCGTGTGTCTTATTTTTTAGCACCCATATTTTCCAATGACTTACATAATTATCTAAATCCAGTATTACTCTCAAAGTCAGATAGTGTTAAGCACTTCAATTCTTCAGTTCCGTGCAAATAGGTCCAAGTAGCTATAAGAATTCTTAAGAACTTTCAACACAGTGGTGTCTGTTTATATGAAATATAGGTATAAAAGCACTCACCACATACATAAATACCCTATTATCTATAATCAGGCCCACAAATACAACATTTTAAAGTTACATCTGTTCTTTTCCAAATACTTTTAAGTAATTGTCTGCAGTTGGGATACAACAACCCCATAAAGAACTACAAGCTTGGAGAAGAGTGGCTGGAAAGCAGCCTGGCAGAAAAGAATTTGGGGGTGTTGGTTGACAGCCAGCTGAACATGAGCCAGAAGTGTGCCCAGGTAGACAAGAAGACCAACAGCATCCTGGACTGTATCAGGAACAGTGTGGTAACCAGAAGTAGAGAAATGCTTGTCCCTGTATACTCAACGCTGGTGAGGTACCATCTTGAGTACCATGTCCAGTTTTGGGCACCTCACTACAGAAAAGACACTGAGGTGCTGAAGCATGTCCAGGGGAGGGGAAGGAGTGGGGGCTTCTACTTGTTGATGCAGAGTGGTTAACATATCAGAGATGCCTTGACAGAAGAAAATAGGTCATATAAACTTTCACCTTCAAGATGACATTTGAAGGCTAAAGCAGGCTGACAATAGTGATCAAAACATCATTTTCCACAGCTGAGAAAACACAGTGTCCACAGGTTGTTTGGACTGCATGTTAACATCACAAACACTATAGGCAGAGTTAGTATGGAATTGGCAGTAACATATTGGTTAGCACTTAACTGACCTCAGGGTATACTACTATAAAAAAGAGGAGATTAAAACGGGCAAATTTGCCCAAATATACCCAATTTTCCAAACATATCAGATCATTTCAGATACATTATCCTTCTTTTTCTAACACGTGCTGAAAAGATTACCTATTCCCTGATGCTTTGTTTTCTTGAATTGGCTCAAGCTTTCACTTGAGTTTTTCTATTTATCACATAAGTTATAAAAATAACTTCAATTTCCTAAGTAAAAAATTACATACAACATTGGTAAGAAGATAACCTGGACTTTGTCCTTCCTAGCTTATTAAAAGAAAAAACTGGAGAGAAAAATATATAAAGAGCATGCCCAAAAGGCAGGCACTACTGAAAATGAAGGTTGAGACAGAAATTTAACACAGCATTTTATTTTCCTCTCTAGTAAAGTTAACCCAGACATTGCTGTTAGTCCTCCTCCCACTAGGCTTAAACAATTTTTGACTTCAAGTTTTTACAGTGTTTATGTGAAAGCTATGAAATGCTATAAGCATACATTTAAAATAAATAAATAAATAGGAAAGATTAAAAAGTACTCAAATCCAGCAGAGAAATGCTAACAGAATGTGAGCTGAGCTATAAGTAGAGTTCTGCTTTTACTTCTCAGGAAGCATGTATCAGAGGGTACTCTTTTATTTTTTAAAAGCGTAAAGTTACTGAAAGAGATGAAACATGACTTATATTAAGTCTTACAGAGTTATCTTATAGATAGTCTTAAGACTTATTTTTCTTTTCCCAAGGGCTTCCTAAAGGCATGGAGTATTTACCGGTTTATGAAGGTTAGGCCTCAAGACTGGGTTAAGCCTAACTAAAACAGTACTACAGTTAAAAAGGATAGTTCTGTTGCTCCATTTCCATTTCTTCCCCTCCACTGCATATTCCCACCACTTCTTTTGTTCCACCTTTATCATAATTGGCTTTTGGTGCTAATTACAAGTTGTTACATTCTGCCCTTTGCTATAGGAAGAAGACGTTTAATTTTATGTATCTGTATATATATGTGGAACCAAAAGTTTGTTGTCATTCCAATTAATATTTTAAAGTATCCTATGAGCTCAATTTAATTAATTCAGAACAGCCTCAACACAGATAAAATTATTTTAAAAACCTTGGTAGTATCTTCTTGAAATATCTCTCTTATGCTTATCCTTCCAGTTTTTTTCCCCCGACTACCAAGGTTTCAATCTTTTCTTTAGGAATAGTGAGGGAAAAAGGCTTTAAGAAGTCAAGAGCATCCTGAGATCATAATCAGGAGGAATATGAAGGTACAGTGAGAGATAACCTTCAGTCTTGACATCTGCTTAGGTTAGTTTTATATATTTTATTATCAGAACCTCCTGCTTCTTTGGTAGCACATTTAAGTATGAAAGTGGAAAAATCCTCCCCCAACCTGAGTTGAAATAAAAGGCTATTATTTGTTAAGCATAGATTATCCCTATATGGCTTTGAGAAAGCCTAAGGTAAACAGGGTAGGCAAGGGTTATTTGGCCACTGGGCAATTTCTGAAACCAGCTCAGGTAAATTTTTGAAGCTAGGTAAAATCAGGTCAGGCCAAAGCAAGACAAGACAAATCTTCAGACTTTCTGCACTCTAAGGTCAATTACAAAGGGGCTTGTGTGCTTTTCTTTTTATTTCTTTTTTTTTTTTTTTTTTTTTTTAAATCAGGGTGAATAAAAATAAATAAATATTTTTTTTTCTTAGAAAACCACTTTCTACAGGGCTATTCATCTTTGAGGCATGGTTCCAGTATAAGTGAAAGCAATTCAGAGAAATCTGAGCTAGAGGACGAAGGTCAGTAAGTGTACACGATGAAACTTTATTTTAGCTGGCCTAAGGAAGAGACATAAATAGCGCATTCCAGGTTGAGCATCATAGTTCTGTACTTGTTCTCTACTTTCACCACCCTTTCTGCAGAAACAGCAATACAGGTTCAGCAATACAAGGAGGAAAATGAGATTTTTAAATTTTAACTCAAGTAAAGGAGCATGCAATTTGCCTTTGTCCCTACTCCAGAATGTAACATAACCTTACTGGTCTGGCAACCGCATAAGCGTATGATCAGACTTTCAGGTGATACATAAAGCGTAGGCTTGAAATTGTGTTTTCAGTTTTAAAAATCCATTTAAACCTCATTAATTATGTTTGGGAAGGTGATACCAAAAGGATTTTAGCAAAATAAGAAATGTTACTGAGACCTGTGTGGAGCCCCATTTATTTTAATGTTACTGGGTCATATCTGTTACTTCAAATTTCTACATGCTTCACGTATTCTCTGTTCCAGAAAGAAAGGTGATGTAGGAAAAGACAGTACTGTACTATGAAGACAAATACCAGTATCTTCCTTAGCTATGCATGAAGGGTTTAAGTATTGTAAACAAGGCTGTTAGAATTTTACAATGACACACCCTATCACTGGTCTTACAATATTATTACATGATGGATGAAGCAAAGGTGAAGTACTGTGACGATCGTATCTTGGTAATATCTACTGTGGAGCTTTTAATTTAAAAATTCCACATTCTTTTAACAATAATTTCGTATCTCCAACACCTGCATCTGAATTTGCAGATGAAGTTAGAATTGTGTAAATCAAAGCAAGAGCAAAGATAGGCCTACATAAGCTCACTTTAACTTATTTTCAGAGATGCAGTGTGCATCTTGCAATGTTGTGGGATTATAAACAAATATATTTTGACCAGCCACCCTCCTAAAAAGAAACAAAAATTCAAATTCTCTTCGAAGACATTCACAGAAAAGCCTACCTTATTCAAGCTTCACTACACAGAAATAAATGTTTTAGTCAGAGATTTCTCTATACAAATACAAAAAGTCTGCTGACCTAACAGTTGTTTCAAAGATGTTACTGTCTGTCTCTATGTACAGCCTTGTATCTTCATTCCTCACTTGTGGCTAGATGCAGAAAGATATTAAATTTGGGGTTTTAAAAAACAAACAAACAAACAAAACCCACACACACAAAAAAAACCCAAACAAAAACAAAAACAAAAACAAAAAAAAAACAGATCACAACAAAAAAACCCACAATCACTACCACCAAAAGCCCCAAAACTCAGAGTGGATGAATTTCAGCTGAAATTTAGAGAGAACATATTAAAGGAGGCAGCCCAGCTGAATTTGGTCTTGATTTTACTTACAGAAGTAATTTATAAATGATCCTATTTTAAGAAAAGTTTTGAAGATACAGAAAGTATTTTCTTCCTCAGAGTTTTTGAAAAACTAGATGAAGACATTTAAATTAATATGAATTCAGATAAGAATATTTCCATTCAAAATCAAGCATAATAAATTAGTTAGTTACTATCTCCCTTACCTTTTCTGCAAGTAAGCAGTTTATCTTCTGCCTCTTCAGATATTACTGAACTTGAATTCTTTTCTTTATAGGTACATATCAGAACTGAAATTTTATATTCAATGAAGTTCCAAATTGTCACCTCAACAAATGATGGCATGACAACTTCAGCTGTAGAATTCTATAAGCAGTGCCAGTAACATGCCTTGGCCAAAACCCATTCATCACTGTCAACAACCTTGATAAAGATCCTGACAAGAATCACCTCCATCGCAAATTTGAATCTATGTGTTAAAAAAACCCCAACAACTAGTTCTGCATACTCCATTGGTAAGGAAACTACCTTTAGAAAATATGCAAAACAAAGCAACCAGTACGTAACAAGAATACAACAAAATTTCCTCCCATTTTAAGACCCTGTCTGCTTTTCATGTCATTGCTGTGCTTGATTAAAGTAGAATAAAAGGAATTGATTTTTTTTTGTTGTTGTCCTAACTCTAATTTCAATTTAATATAGTATTTTTGCTTTCTCTCTGTGACTGCTGGATAGTGTTTTGTCACTGATTTAATGCAGCTGCCTTCTAACCACAATGACAACTCCCTACTAATCGTAACTCAAGACAAGTGTCAGACATATCAAGATGTCCATACAAAAAGTACCATATGTGTGTCAATCATTACTATTAAGATGCCAAAAGAAAGTTATTTGCAGGCCATATTTTGCATCTGAACCTAAAAGAACACATTTAAATACATTATTTCAGCATTAGCTGAGTTTTGTAGATGGATTTTAACATCTGTCAGTGTACACACCAAACAGAGCTAAATTTCAAAGTAAGCACAGAATGAAATTACAACTTGAATAAGTCAATGATTCTGCAACCCTATTTCTTTCCTAGAACAGAACCTTTTGCTTTATTTTCATGTGGGCTGTTTTAAACACTGAAAGTTTATTTGACTCTACTTCTAAGTTTTAAGGAGAAAAATAGATATTAAAAAAAAAAATCATCATGTTATACTCTTTCTAAATGACAACAGCTAACTTGAAAGACCCCTTTTGGAAAATACTATATTATAATAACTCTTCTCACTATTCTTAGATCTTAAAAATCACATCCCAGCTCTGTATTATTTCATGTCAATAAGAAGTGGAAAGCTTTCATAATTTTTTTTTATTACTCTCTCAATCTAAATAAAGTATTTCTTTATGAATGTTAAAATTTACTCATGTTTGTATTGCATGGTTAACAGCTTTTCTTGGGATCACTGAGCACAGTGCTGAGAGATCACGGAAGCTTGTCTTGGTAATACCTAATGCTTAAATACTGCTTCCTGAACAGGCATATTTATAGTTACTATATTTTATATAAACAATCTGATATAGGTGGTTCGGTTTATCTAATTTAGATATGACACTAAACACAATATAACATCTAAGACTTTAAAACAAGGACTTTCAATTTGTTTACTAATGTAGGCCACACAGCAATTTTAGGTCCATCTATCCTCTCAGATTGTGTAACTGGCATAGCTGACAGTTTTAGCTCCATGCACCTCCTCTTCACCAATATACAAAGGAAGCTGGTGCAAGATTTCAGAATATTGAACCTGCAAAATGGATACAATTCTTGTCCATTTATATAAGAGTTACAGCCATGTCTGCTATTTTCATTCTTATCTATACACTGGTCCCTACTTAAATCACATTTTCAGATTTTTAATGATACAAAACAGCTTCATTACCTTTAGGCGGGTTTGGGGAGTTTTGAGAATTTGACATAGCAATAAGATCCAGAGACAGCTGAGGGCCTGAGACGGAACTCCTCCTTTTATTTTAAAGTAAATAGGCGTTCAGTCTCTAAAATCAAATACTGAACAAGGAAAAGGCAGCATTATAAGGTTGCCTTTTGGGCTGTTCCACTTTAGGGGAATTCTAACTTCAAACCATATTAAAATGTTCTGCTCCACCATACATTTTCTGAGAGTTCTGCACAGTCTTAAAGCCATACAGGCTCAGCTGGGCTATGCAGAAGGAACCATGTTCTCCATCCAAGAAGTTTTACTGCGTCACAGGGCAAACAGCCCTCAATGACTGAGTTATACTAACATCTGCAAATTGAAGAGACTCTTAACTATGAGAGAAAATTCTACATATTTGTTTAGAAAAAAATACATATAAATGCTTAATAATAGCATTTAATATATCTGATAAATCTCTAAAATAATAAATTAGCAAAAAAAAAAGGTCATTTTTTCCTCAAAACTATGGAAGCAATCACTAGATTCAAATGCTTCCTTAATATAATGGAAAAAATAATTTTCAAAATACCTTACTCTAACATCAGATACGATCTATTCTTTTAGAGAAAAATAAGTTCCAGTTTCAAACATAATATTTCAGTTACCTGTGTTAGCAATGAACAGTACCCAGTGGTACTGGGTAACTGAACTACAACAGCAGGAAGACAATGCAAGGTGAAAGGCCTGGACAACATAGGAACTCCAAGCACAGATGTATTGTGAAAACACGTTTGAATTTTCAGACTGCTATACAACAGAAAAAAATGTCAAACAGATTAAAAAGTAACAGTAGATACATTAAACAAATGTCATTAAAAAGTTGTCCTTTGCCATGTGATATTGCTTTTACCATTCCAGGGAAAATACGGTGTTGGGAAATTATGTCAGAACTACATCGGAACCTCAGTGTGTATACAAATATGTATACTCATGTACATGAAAAATAAAATGACAGCTGAATTCATTTGTAAATAATATATCAGATAATTCTTTTTTCAAAGCATTTAATATTTTGAAAGATCCAGTTAAGAATGGAAAAATAATAACTGTATAAGCCTGCTTAAGATAACTATATTCATAGCAGAACAGTTTTGGCTATTATTATATTTTTTTTTGTTTCAGAATAACAGGAATACAGTGGGAATGTTACAATAAAGTACTAACAGTTTTGTAGAAATAATTGTAGTTAATTATAAACAACAATTACCCTCAGTTCTTATTTTTGTACTAAATAGCAATCATCTCTAGAAACTCATTTAAGAAACTCTACAAAAAACTTTATATAAATTTCATCTTGGTTGGTTGCTTGAAATAGTAGGCATGGATTTGATTTAGATAACATTCCCCCATCTTTAGCCTCTTGTACTAAACAACAACTCTGTGACAAATAAATTAATATTTTGATAAAGATATTTCATTTTCCTACATGAAAGAAAAATATAAAGATATAATTCTACTACTGCTATCAAACTCTATTCTATTTTTGCAAGGTCATTCTAATTCAAAATTAAAATACAGGTAATTCATAGAACACTCATGTACTGTCTAAAAAGATACTGTGACAGTCTCTTATGACTCAGTACAATTGAATTGTGCATAGTAGTACAAGATTTTTATTTGGGGTACATTTCCTGTCTAAATAGACAGCCAAACTGTATTTTCAAAAATCCCTGCCTGGAAATGAAAAGCATATATTAACTACTACTAGTCTGCAAGTCTTCTAATTCTAGTATGCATAGGTATACAAAACAGATTTTAAAGAGTGAAGTCTTCCAGTGTACTGCTTTTTCTGAAAGAAAATTACCCCACTGTGTAGAGGGATGACACTTACTTTAATGATTTTTAAGTTTGAGCATGTTTAACCTAAATTTGCCTCTAGAACTTGACCCAAAAGGGAAGAATTAAAAAAAAATATGTAGAAAAGTACTTCATATTACCTTAATTCCAAGATTATTTTCAGGTTAGGTTGTTTTCATAGCTTTCTACAACTGACATGTAAACAAAACTTAGTCTGTTAACAAACTCAGAGACTGAATTCTATCATATACAAACAAGGGGTTCCACAACATCCACACTGGCAATGAATATAATTGGTATGATGGTGATTGTTATTATTACTCTTATTGCTGCCCTGAGAAAAAGAGGGGTGGGATGAAAGCACTACATAGATTTGCTTTGCAAGACTTGTTTATGGGACAGTTCCAGTTGCTCCAGTTGTTTCTAGCTTGAAAAAGCTAGATTTCCTGCTTGTTCTCCAAAGTAATACATTGCAGAATTTCCAGACAGTCACTTGCAAATAATCTTGAGAATGAAACTCAATCTTTCTTTCTCCTTTTTTTTTTCTACACTCCCTAGCCAGTAAAAAGGGAGTAGGAAAGGTAGACATCAAATTGTCTTTCAGAAAGAATAAAACAACACGGAATTTACATAAAGATGAAGGTGTTAAAAGCCATTGGTATTACTGCTCTGTTTCTTTTTCTAGAATCAAAAGTATGGACATTCTTTGCATTTGGGTTGGTAGGGGAATATTCCTGGGTTTTGCTTTCTTTCAAAGGAAAACAGGGATTAAAAAAACAAACTTCCACTTCTTAGAAAATCATTATTCTCCCACTAGATATATTGGCAAGGAAAAAAAATAACTGCATTTAGAAACAGATTTTCACCTTTATAAATTGACAAGCTTATTTCTGCTCCTAACTTCATCCACTCTTTTGTTGGAAGAGGTAGTCAAGACCCTTTCCCAAATATTCAAAGTATGTGTTTTTGAAGTCCCAAACAGATTGTAAACATCAAGAAAATTTAATTACCAGTAACCAGAATTTTGAATTGCAAAGTCCGCATGTACATGTATACTGCCTGCTGCAGTTATTCAAGAGTATTTTTTTTTGGCCATGTAATAAATGGGTCAAAAATAAAAAAATCGGAACATGTTCCCTTGTGCATTCACTGCATATCATGTATTACCAGATTGGTCTGAATAGGAAAAGAATGGGGAGTACGTGTGTGAACTGCAGTTCTTTCAGGATTCCCTTTTTGATGTTTCTTTAAGCCTCTAAGGAACTGTCACCAGTTGATTCAAAGCTTTAATGATTCCAAACAATGCCAAGATGCTTAAAATTACTTTGAGTCCTTCCTGTGAATAAGGATCATTGTTAAAGGCTATCAACCATAGCTAATTCAGAAAAGGTTCACTGCTGTGTGAGAGTAAACAGAAACAGCAAGAAACCATGATACACAACTCCATGAAAGGGATGTTCTGGTTACTTTTGTAGGTCAGTTGAAACGTTTTAAAAGCCTTCAAGGCAGTTCCACCCTTTCTGACTTGTAAGCAGTCCCAATGAAATCTGTTACTCTTCAAAAATCCACCATGACAAATGATCAAAAAAACTGGGACTGCATTTGAGATCTAATGCTGACACGTGGCCAACTTCACAGAGTCACAAGTCCTTCAGTGTCAGTTATATGAGAAGACATTCTACTGAAGGTGAAAATTTGTTACTGAACATGAACCTATTACCTATGCCACACACACTGCTTGAATTTATTTTCAAGAAATAGGAACTTGAAGGGGCTTCTTCTGGAAGGCCTCTTCAACTTTAAGAATAATCTAAATAAAAAGGAGGGAGATTTAAAGAAGTCACATCAAAGTACTTATATGCCTAGACAGATGTTCTATTCTTCATTTAACTTCTCAGCTTAAATGTACAAAGTCTGCAGTACTGTTTTAAAATATGATTGAAGAATGCTTTAAATTCATTTGAATATGATATATATCAGCACAGACAGAGAGGGGTGTCGACCAACTCTAACCTATTCTAAATAATAGAGAAATGATCTCACAAAGAAGAGGACACTTTGCCTTCATGGCCCTAATTCTCATGTTAAGTAAATTACTGTGTGCCTGAGAAGTGAATTACAGTCTATTCTCAGAGTCTGTACTGATGATAAAGTGGATCTGACTTTAAAGAAGGTGGGGACAAGCTTCCTGGGAGCAAACAAGTGCCCAGGCTTCAGAATTTCCCTGAGGCATCTTGGCAGAATCATTCTCAGACACTGAACAGTGCCAGAGGGTACCGAGACTTGAAGCAAAAGAACTGCAAATGAAAATCTATTTCAGAAAGGATTTAAATGCAGCACTGTAAGTGTAGTCAAAAAAGTGAGATCATTGCACCAAGTCGTGTTCCTTAGTAAGGCAGATGGTGACAATCATATTACGAGCACTGATGTTTCTAGTACTAAAGGTCTCTTACCCAATCATTAGCACAGATCGACCCTTTCTATTTCCATACCAGCAGTTTGCAATTATGAGCCATGATCTTGGGCCCATTTCAGGTGCTGAGAGCAACCACTCTGGCTATAAACCAAGAAACCAAATCTAGATCCTAACCAGGCATGATCTTCTAGGTTCCCAACTTCCATCAGTTTGAAGGGACTATGAAAAAGATAAAAAATCCCCACATATGCCAGGTGTGTTACGAACCTGCCCAAGCAATTCCAGAGCTGTGATGGTAACAGCCAGATAAATTTATTATTCCATTTGTTTTCCTCAGGGCAAAGAGAAATCAAACGGCCAGATAAATTTATTATTCCATTTGTTTTCCCCAAGGCACAGAGAAATCAAACATGTAAAAAGGAAATAATAACAGTGTGAACAAATACTTTAAAAGTAAATAGATCTGACTAAAAGCTAAAACCAGATTATTTTAAATGAATATTTTAAATCAGGACAAGAAGAATGAATGAAGGATCTGGGGAGACACACTCACTTCTTCTTCCATGCATGAGCATAGAACACCCCCAACAGATACTGCTGAATCTAAAACATATTGCAAAAGGTCAAATATAGGAATCTAAACTCAACTCTGAGCTTTATGGAGTTGAGAAACACTCAGAAATTCTTCTTAGTAGAAAATTTTCCAGTTTAACATGAACACATAGGTATATATTTAGGCAGCTTTTTGAGTCTTTCTATGTCATCAACACATGCTGCCATGGTGTGACTCAGAGTCTGTAGTTAGTATTTTCCTTCAAAGCTAGTTCTTATCATGCAATACTGATGGTAACTTTTTTGCCAAAGGTAGTCCTCTAAGCAGAATTTCACCAGGCCTATACTTAATATAACCATTTTGTGTTGTGTATTAGGATATTGTCAGATATGAAGAAAAATACTCTGTTAGAACAGAAATATTTGGCCAGCAACAAGAACTGTCTGTTTAAATAGCAGCTTTCAAAACAGATGTGATTTCTGCAATTGTCCTTTTGCCATCTGACACTAGAATCTGGTCCAATTTACTTAGATTATTTGTTTAATGAAAAAAATAATAATTAAAAAAAAAAGCCATGCCCACCAAATATAAATATTATCTTTTCAGAAGAACTTACATCCTAAAGGTAGTTTCACAGAATATGATCATACATCTCTTCCCCTTCCCCTCATTCTATTTCTCTACCACTACCTCACTAGGTAGTTTTACTCACTACAGTAGAATTAATCATATCAGAAGCAAAAGAGACCTTGCACTAAATTGCTGGATTATCATAATATTTTGTTTCTCAATTACTCCATGAATTAATATGCAAAGATTCTCCCAGCAGCACACACTGAACATTTCCACAGATTACTGCAATTGTTCTAGATTATCATCTCTCCCTCTGAAGTAGAGTGATAAAATTCTTGATGTGCTTTCCCTGTAGACATAATGTTTCTATCAAACAGATGGGTAGATTTCCTGAGTCCTTCTAATAAGAATTAATGGAAATTAAAAAAGGATTTATTGACTGATGGCAGATGGTTGAAGGATTTTGCAGAGGTATGACTCATGTAAATTACAACAAAAGCCAATACAACCTCTTGCTGTGGACAAAAGGTTAGTTCTGCATTAAATTAGAAGCATTCTGCTCAGATGTTAAAAGTAAGTAAACACTTTGTTCTTTGTCAGCCCAACCACAGTACAACATCAATGGCCCCGTGATCATCATACGTAGTGCAGGCCTACTTTGCATTCTTGAGAAACACACATGATGAAATACATGGTCAGTCTTAAAAGAGATGCTGCCTGTGTATGTACTTCAATGTCTCCTACAGAACTAGCTCCTCACCAAGGTTTAAAAATTGATTTAAATAGGTTCTATTAATTCAGTATCTGAATAATTACATCTTTTTTTCCTCATCCACAAAGGTCTTGATAATCTAAAATAATATTAAGATACAACCTCTGAAGCCTCAGAAATTATAGATTACAAAACAATCTTTTTTTAGGTCCCATGGATTGTTATGTTTCTTGAGTTAACAAAAGGAAAACCCCTCCACTTTACATTGTTGTATTTAAAGAAAGTAATTCAAGAATTTAATTAAATTCTCTGGTAAAACAGTAAAACAACTGAAAATATCTATTTTTATTAAGACATAAGAGTATTTAATCAATATCTGATTTTAATATAACTTATCTTTTTATATTTGTCAGATTTTGTGATCCATTTCATTTTTAAAAGCACACTGGAACCAGGTTAAGATGATGGTGTTGGAGCACTGCTTTGCTGTCTGCTTCTTGTTTTTCGCTCTGGAACGAGACCTTAAATATCTGTGCAGTCTATGTGGAATACATTTTCTTACTAAGAAAAATCACATCTATGTGAACAGTTAAAATGGATGTAATTACTGGGGTAATAGAGCTCAATCTAGGCAGTAATAAGAGACAACTCCAAAACATTAATGGATTTTCATGTTCTAGACTTTAGGTTGAGCTTTCCTTCATTAGCTTTACTCAAGAGAAATTGCAAAGCTAATCTTAAAATTATTTCTAAGAACTGTTACCTCATCATTCGATATATTTCTGGGAAATTTCTAAAGTAAGAAAAGCTGTTCCCTGAAATATTGTTTGTACCTCAAACTATTAATGTTCAAAACATACATACACTATCATTCCTACCCAAATCTGTTCAACAGTTAAACAACACACAGATTTTTATGATTTGCTGGCAAATGACTACATTCTGATCAACAGTGTGCAATTTAGAAAACAGTCATCCATGATTTCAAGTGTAATGTGTACTCAGAGACAATTTTCTTTAGTAATCCCATACAGATACTCAAAGAGCTCAAACAGCTATATATACAGGGAAGCTGAAGGACGTGAGCCATCATGTATCCACTAAAAGCAAGATTTATCCAGTACAGTCAATCATAGTACTTCTGGTTGTCTGAAAGTAGTAGAAGTTTTGCTTGGCATGCTTAGTCTACAAAGCCAACAGGAACACAAAAAACTTATGAAAAGGCAATTAAACTGATCAAAAATATAGCCCTACTTTTACTTAACATATTAAATGATTTTAACACAAACATATATACACAGAGAAATTTTAGCTTTGGCAGAAGCCATAAATTTAGCCAGCCAAACAAAAAATCAGTTTACAGAATTACTTTCAATTCTTAATAGGTCCATGGATAAAACCCAATTAGTAGAGTCACTAATTTGTCCCATGTGCTTACCACTGCTAATTTTCAAAGCTGTTTTCAATGTTCCGTTCTTAGCCCACAGCGAGAGCTACTTTATTAGAAAATGATCTGTAGAACTGGTTTGTGAAAACTGTAGCTGTAAGATTTAAAACTGTGTTTCCCATTAATGTGATGGGAAGATATGTTTTCCTTATCTGGAGTCTAATTGAATTTAAAACCATGTAAAGGCTAAATAGTTACACTCAAAAAATATAGACTTTTCTGCTATCTTTCAATTATAACTCAAAACAAGTCTATACTATTTATTTTGTATTTACTATGAACTTCAATGATTTAAAAATGAGGAAAATGGTAAAGTGAAGCAGCTGAAATATTTAATGCTTAATTGGACTTAATGAACTTTAAATGAGTTTTTAAACAAGTATGTGAGATATGAAAACCTGAATTCTATTCAGTGATAGAAATATATTTTCATAGAACATCCATCCTGAATACATCTAACTTATCTTCTGAAAACTCTGTTAGCATTCTAATTATTTTTACTAAAATAATTGAAATAGATCTCTTATCTCACTTAACTGTTTACGTTTTAAAAAGCCAAGTCTTCCTGTATGACAACTAATTGTATTAAATTGTACCTAGTCTAAACAAGACAAAACAATTTAGCTTTATTCAATAAGGTAGAATTTTCCTGAAAGTACCAAAAGTAAGAAGCAGTACCACTTTATCTTTTCAAGGTAGACCAAAATATAAGTACAAACCAATTGGGTTTAATTTATACACAAATTACTCTAAAAAAAAATAGAAGTTTATTTATTTAAAGAAATTCAACAGAGCAAGTCTACATATTAACTATTAAGACAGATTAGTTTAAGCAAGTAATTAATTATGAAGTTTGGAAAAAAAGATGTATAAGACAATGACATGAGGAACCCAAAATATTTTTAAATATAAACCTGGAAAGCGTGATGTGAGATTTTTTTAAACCATTCAGCTAAACTATCAATTTGGTACTAGCAAAACCAAACATAAATTAGCTGAAATTGCTTATAACTCAAAAATATTTGTTAATAATTTGTAATATTTTCAATGAAAAAACTGTTATCATTGAAGCTCAGATCATAAAAACTATATTGTAGTCAAACATTATTTCAAGAAAGAAATACAACAGTATCTACGGGGGAAAGTAATTTACCTTGCACTGAATCCTGATCAAAAACACTCAGATACTCAATAAATACTTCCACATGCATAGCAATATCCTTTAAACTGTGTTCAAGCACCTCCAAACCTCCTGAACATTTATTTTCACTTTTTTCCATTCTCATCTCATCTATCTAGTATTTTGTATTCTCCCCATTATGCTTAGTAATGTATTCCTCCTCCTCTCGATCTTTATATTAGAATTATATATTTGAATTAAATAGGGTTCACAGTATGTTTTAAAGAACACTTTGCATTTCACATGCAGATTGCTCTTAAGTCAAACCTTTGGCTTGAAATTCATTATAAGAGTAGATGGATTAGTTCAAAAATTCACATGGATGGATAAGTTAGTCTAGATTCTGGTATTTCAGCTGCTGAAGACAATTCACATGCTCTTAGGAGGAAGGGACACACTACCTCAGCCTTTTTTTGTCTGTCTCTCACATCAGTGATTATAGTGCTTTGTTGCTGTACTGACACCAACTTTAGTACAAGATTCTTGACTTCTTACTGCTTGCCATACTCCTATACTACTGCCACCTCTCTTTCAAATGAATTAGCATAGGTCTAGATGGGTCTCTTGAAGGTTAGCCTTTAATGATGGTGTACATAAAGCAGGTATGTGTTTTTACATTCCAGACATGCTGCTCTACACAGACTACTTAAAATTTTCACACATCTTAAGGAAAGAACATTCAAGAAAAAATGTGTCATGTTCATGAAGCTTAACACTATTCAGTACCTCAATTATCTGTACACCATCCTTAAACTCCTTGACTGGATTAGATACTTAATTATTAGAATTATAGATGCAGTTACTTTCCTGGTATCCCAAACAAGGAGCTCAAATGCTTTAATGATTTTCTTCCTCATTTGTTGATAGAGACCTATAGGACTTCTGCACTATACAAAAGATCACTCAGAAGCAGGAACAGTAGGCAGGTTAGTATAGAATCAAAAGCTCCTAGAACTCTTCCTCCTCAGGACAATTTCTAAGAAAGCCTAAAAAGAAGAGAGCTCTTCTTTCTCCAGCACAGATATAATGTTAAGTATCACAGAAATCTTTGCAGTGCAGGAAAATAGGCCCCGAGTAATTTACCATTTTTTATTTTCTTGGATTTAATTTTGTGGTTCAAAAGATTTGATGGCACCAAAAGATTTGATTCATGTAAAATTCTCAAAACTACAAATATTGATGGGTTTAATCTGTCTAGCCTAATGGCTAAACAAAAATAAGAACAGAAAAACATCTGATTCATTCAGACCAGTGTGGCCAGTCTATAATTTTGTCATGAGACAAATTTGCTACCTTTCAATCCCAGAAGAGGATAAGAATAGGGCAAAAATATGTATATTCTTCTGCCTCCCAGCATACACTTATGTTCAGTTGTTTGTGCAAGAATGTTGGCTCCCTCTGCCCCTTGCCCCATCTATTCTGCAACAGGTCTTTTCAGTGAGAGGCTACATGGAAGCAGTTTCATACCTGCTGTCCAGCAAAGTCCCCCAAGTGTAATTCCAGAGTTAAAACACTGGAAACTACAGAGATCAACTGGAGATATCCCTATAACACTCTATATATCTGCAGTGATAGATGCCAGAAGCATCAAAATATAGCTTGAATTCTGACAATTGTTTGTTCTGAAGTAGTTGACATTTTAATCAGTTTCTATTAATTTTAGGAAGTTAAATAGCACAACTACAAAAAAGGAGACAGACTTTGCCTCAATAACTACAACAAAATCTTCACCCAATAATCAAAACCAAAAAATCCCTTTAATGTTACAAACCCCATGTAACAGTCAAACCACAATAGCATGCTATTCTTGGGATTATGGGAGGAAACATAATACCTCATTAAAAGACTGTTATAAAAATAGATTTTTGTAAGACTATGATGTAATTAGTCACCAAGCATTTTTAATTTGCCAAAACAAGGTATTCTCATAGACGCCTTAGTCATAACAGAGAATTCAAAAGCCTACCAGAAAAATATCATAAAACAGCTGAGCAGAATTCTATGTCAGAAAACACAGAACAGAGTGAGCTACTCAGACAAATATCACAAACTAGGATGATATCTAGTATCCAGGAAAAATAATAAAAATAGACAACTATTAATTCACTTTTCCTGAGTTAAGAGGCTTCAGCATAACGTGCCCAGCATGGACAAAAAGGGTAAGAAAAGTTTTATTGACTAAGAAGAAAGGACAAGACTCAAATGGAGTGAGTATAAGCAAGCCACCAGCCATTTAATAACTTGCTATTCCACAGCCTGCAAGCTAAACTTAGGAGGAAAATCCACCATGGTTCCTACAGCAGCAATAGTACTGGGAAGTACACTGCAGAGAGGAAGTTGTGCAAGAGCCTCAAAGAATACAGACGAGGTACAGGTGAATGTCATTGCACAGCAGCAAGACACTCATTTAACTAGCAGCCTTTTTGGTAACTTGATTGCATGTCTGATCACACAATATTTATGACACACAAAAAAAAAAAAATCAGGAAAATCCTAGCTCTTTGAGACTATTTGCAGCTAACCAAACTTAATACTTTGTCACCTGCCAAAAGGGCTAAGAAATCAATCCCATCTGCACCTAGGACTGTAAAACTACAACATGGTGCCAGTGAATCAGAGATTGTCACCTGTTGACATTGTATTCATGAAAAAAAAAAAAACCAACCAAAAAACAACCCACCCCAAAACAAAACAAAGAAACAGCGTGTACCTTTGCACTGTTACAAATTAATGTCAGTGTCACTGTGCACCTGTAGAGAAATAAAAAAAAACAACAGGGCAATAGAAAAAAAAAAAACCCTGCATGTGATTTTGGGTTTAGAAATAGCCATTTCTTTCTGATAATGTTATCACTTATTTGAGTGCTGCATGTTGCAAACATATGGGAAGCATCTTTCCAGATAGATAAAAACATTTTGCTCGGAAGTCCAAGAAAATCTTTTGTTTCAGTAAGTGCAGATGTCCTGCAGCATTATGGAGACAAAATTTATGAATTAATTAAACCCTGACAATTGCAGTGTTGGTAATTCATTGATATCTGTGTATCCCTTTGTCATACAAAGAGACCAACTCTATGTTCCCAATATTCGATTTAGTTAGATTTTTATGAAATATTTTATATCCTGTATTGTGCTACTTTAAATGCCTATCAAGAGCATCTTCAAAGGCTTTAGCATGAAATACAACAACTGAAACCTGCAGGATCAGCAATAGGAAAAAGGACACAAACTCTACAACTTTCTTTTACTTATCATACAAAGGAATTAAGCAATACTACTAAAATGAACCAGCAGTTGGAAAAGATGTCTCCACATTTTTAGAACGAAAAGCCTTATGACATGCATGCTTATGACATGCAAATCACTCTGGTATCTGAATGGCTTGTTAATTATACTATGAGGCCTCTCTGCTCAACAGACCGGACAGTATTTGTGTCGTCCTCTTTTGCATTTTTCTCTTACAGCAGAAGTGAACTGAATAGCTTTGGGCTGACAGGCGGAGCTCAGGGCTCCTAAAGTGCCTGGTAGTTTTATTGTTCCAGAGGAATGCAGTTCTTATGGGAGGTCACAGTCATAGACTAAAAGCGATGGTTTCTCATAGCTTAGGCTAATCCTATGAATGGCTTTGATAGTTAAAACCTAAACCTTGAATTTCAATTGATATTCAAGATGTGAGGCACTGTAACAAGCACAGTACAACAGAGCAGAGGCAGCAGTGCTGACTACTGTCATTAACCAGGCTGCTCAATTCGAAGCATGTTGAAATATTTCTCAAGACTTGAGACTTTTATTTCCATTTACAATTAACAATAATTGAACTTGAACCATTGATCATCAACTTAGTAGTTGTATGTTACATCTTGTCTTTCAGGTAGATTTTTTTTGTTGCTGTTGTTCCTTAATTTTAAGCAGACATAACCACATGGTTAGTAGCATCACTGAAGATTCCAGCAGGGCCCTGAGGTCCTAATAACCCAAGGTCAGGAAATGTTTGATGAACAGAGACATGAGAAAAAATAAGTAATTCTACTAAATGTGGTTTGGTTTTTGTTTCAGGAGGTTTTTGTTGGTGGTTTGTTTGTTGTTGTTGGGGTTTTTTTTGGTTGTTTTTTTTTTTTTTTAGATCTACCCTGGAGCTTTGACTTTTGTTTCATTGTTCAGCTTCAATTTTCTCCTTATCCTCCATAACCCAAGATCTTTCAGCCACTGAGACTGCAGTAGTAAGGGACATATGGATCCAACTATATTGAGTATGTTGACATAATTTCGGTTACATGAGTGAAAAAAGTGGCATTACCAAGATATTTTGAATATTCAGTATTTCCAAGTTGAAGTAGCAAACAACAATTCACAGAACTATAAACAATAGAAGAACCAAAACCCTTAAAAAGTCAGAGCAGTACTTTTCATCTGATATTCCAAATGCATGTAACATACATCTGTTCATGGCAGTAAGGGAAAGGATTCTTAGGGAATAAAATATCAAAAATTCGAATGAGAAATACCTTATGAAGAACACACAAAGATAACTTCATTTTTTTCCTTTTCATTTGATTTGAGATGGTAACAAGTTACCATCAGTAACAGTACTAGTAAAAAAACAAAAAAAAAGCAATATAATCACAAGTTCCCAGCAATAAATGGCTTGTGCATACCAAAGCAGCAAACTACTGTAATAGCAGGAGAACCTAACAGCAGGATGGTTACAATAAGAACCACCTTGTTATTATGTGGTTAACATCTGTGCTTCCTAAATGGCAAAGTAAACGAACATAATGGTTATTGCCCTGTATTCACAATTTGCCACCTGCATATGCATGGCAATATACTGAGTAATGAAATCCAAAAGTAAAAAAAAAGCGCATATCCCTATTTCTATCTTTCCAATTTCCTTTGAACATCTATATGAAATGTATCACCAAAGCTTTACAGATAAGCCAATCAACAACAATCAGCTGATACTATTACTTGCAGTAAAATTAAGACATTATCAGCAACACACCTTCATATCTTGGCAAGATGGAATAAAAACACCGGAGTAGGTCCTACTTGCTTGTATATATTTAGTAGTTTTATAACCGTAATTATGTAGTAATGTTAGAGATTTTAGTTAAGCAGTTACTAAAAGCTTAAACATCTGGGACTTCTTAAGTCTAGAGATAACAAAAAAAATTTTCAAATATTACAATTTAATCCTCAAAAGACCCAAATAACTTTCTAGGGCCACAACTCCTGACTTCTATACCTATCAGTATTTTAAAATCAGTTAACATTACTTTAAAAAAAAATAAAAATTCTCACTATCATGGGTAGCTAAGGCTTCTGTATGAAGGACCACATACCCTCTGGTCGAGGAGAGAGAAATATGGGCTGCCATCCCCCAGGAAAATATGATTTAAGAACAGAATTTCAGTTAAGAACAAATAATACAAATAAAGGAAATACACAAACCTCTTTCCAAGAGACCTGCTTCTTTCTAAGACTGGATCCTACATGTAACTGGGGTTGCGTCTTTACAGTGCCATAAATCTTCTTCTTAAAAGAAATGAATGTTTCCATTTTATTCTATGATACCTCAGTGTTTTGTCTGTATTTTATGTGATTCAAAGCTATGTTGCATCAGTGGTCCTAGAGAACGGTGGAACTGCAGTCAGTCCTAATGCTGAACTACTAGTGCAAATTGCTGAACCACATTGTTGCTTAATGGAACAAACAAACCTGTCATTAAAACTACTTAGAGTAGTTCAAGATTAGTGCCGAAGCACTGTTTGGTATATCAATATATTAACCTCCCTTATTTCTTAATCTTTAATTAGTAAGATTTAATCTTAAAAAATACTTTAGAATATAAGTATAATAAATTTGGTATTTTTTTAAAACGGGTTTTAGGCTTTACATGACTCGAACTTTCTAAATATTATGACTAGTCCTTCCTAAATCGTAAAGTTACAGCACACATACAGATGGAGCAGCCATTTCATTTTCCTAAGCTTAATAAATGTCATATGAGAGCATTTTATTGTATTCAGAGGGAAGACTCGAGAACATTCACCCCAGAGAAATTCAAATGTGATTGCCCCTTATAATTGGTGTCAGGACTTCCATAAGTCTAAGACAATAAGAACCCAAAGGGCAGTAAATAAGTCTTTGTTCTATATTAATTCCATGAACACTGACACCATGCGTGAGAAAGTAGCTATATATCAACTGTAACCCTCCACAATTTTAAAGAAAGTTTTACTGGAATAAAATTACCAAAAATAGTGTTATGCACAGTCAAAATATTAGGGTCTCCTATTTACAAACCTCAATATTTGCTGTGAAGAGTCATTTTATCCATGTTAGAAAAAAACTTCATAGGCATTCTAATCTTAACTGTGGGTGGGACTTGCTGGGGCATATAAAAATTCCATACACATATATGCAATAGTACCTCCTCAATGCTTTCAGTACGTTAATTTATAATAAAACTGAGATTAGCTGTAGTGTTTTCAGTATTTTGCCAGAGAGAGTTAGCTCAGCTGGAAATGCATTATGACATTTTCACGAGGGGCGACATAAGAGAGATGAGCATGTGTTTCCAAACAGAGGACAGTACAAATAAGAAAACACCAGAAGTTTGAAAATTTTATACCCTAGTTTAAACATTGTTTGTAAAATGTGCATTTAATATTATTGTTTAATTTAGTTTTGTTCAGCTAGATGCACTTGTGTGTTTTTCCATGTTAAAAGAAATTTATTCTTTTACAAATTTTCTTAAAATTCCTCTAGACAGATTTATTTCCTTTTAAAACATTAGTAAAAGACTGACTGATAATGGAATGAAGAAAAATGTATAGGGAGGTTTTAAAACCATTTTTACCCATGCTTTAACTGAATTCACAATGAAGATATCCCCTTGATTAAGAAAATTAATTCCAATTTTTTTAATTTCACAGAAAATGAGGGAAAGCAGGGAGGGGTCTTTGTTTCTAGCCCATGCCAATTTTTATCTAACTCTGTAGTGTACAATATCCTATTGCCAAATCTCTTCTGCAAAGCAAAGGATTTTTTGGCTCAAAATGATAAACAAAAACTTTCTTTTAATTAATTTTAAAATGTATTATTCTTTATCCCACATGCTCTAGGCACAAGACTCTTGCTCTTAATGACTCAAGATCCTGTCTTTTATAATGGCCTTGTGTCATTCTGAACAGCTGGCAGTTTTCATTTTTCTTTTTTTTTCCTTTTTTTTCATAACTTTTGCAAAACATAGATAAAATCTAAACCTTTAAAATATTTCACCAAAAGTATAAGAAGAACATGAGTCCATCTAGTATATGAGTTATAATACATTATATAGATTATATTGACTTTATTAAGGTAATTCCAATGTAATTCAAGCATGCATTCCATTATCAAGTTTTCATTTAATATATATATGTATGTTGGTTTTGTTTGATCTTTTTAGATTCAAAACATTTAATACAGTTACTATGCAAAATTCTATTGCTGTGTTGGAACACATAAGCAATTTGAAAGCAAAATCATTAAGCAGTGTGTCGTTGACCTTTCACAAGCAAAAAAATATTGATTAGAAATTGGTTTTAGTACTCCCAGTATTATAGGGGGAAATGTTCAAATCTGAAGATGGCTCACTTTGAAGTATAGATGGGATGGGCTCAGACTGAAGTTGCATGTTCAATGTATTATTTTCTTCATTTACACAAAGAATTTAAGCTTATACTTCTAAGAATTATTCCCATAAACTTTGAAAAACTTTTAAACATTAAATATAAATATAAAGGAGAACTGCAACTGTCTCCAAGATAAACAACCACTTTACCATTTATCTCTGTATTATCTCTTATTCAAGACAGCATGGAAATCCACACCCAGGCATGTAACAGTTCCTATAAGCTTTTGAAGGGATACACAACAGCTGTGGATCTAAAATTATATACAATTCTTGAATTTTATTTTCTGCACATATATGTTGTAGAGTGTTCTTTTCAATTCCTCAAGAAGTAACGCCATCAGGATTAGCATTGCAACAAAATAAAATAGGAATGGATTCTCCTTAAAATCTCAGAAACAAACAAGGCCTCAGAATAAACTAAACTTTAAATTTGTTATCTCTTTAAGATAGCATAGTGGTTCACTAAACATAGTTGGCATATAAAAGCCTTACTGCAGTAAATGTCCCTGTGCATTAGCAGGTGTGCTGCAAGAACATCATTTTGAATTTCATCAGCTCTGATCATTAACTTATCATGTGGTGAAAGGAAATTTCAGACTGACTGTAGTGCCAAGACATATTGTAAAGGCTTAGGAAAAAGTACTCAAGCAAGAACCAACAACAGATTTTGTTTACAATGAGGGACTGAGGAAAAAATCATTAACACACTATGCTGTTTTGAAAGACAGATGGCAGAACACTATACTTAAATTCAGCCATACAACTAAAATCATATAGTACATACGGAAAAAAAGGGCACTTTGAAAGCATAATTTCTTTTGCGGGTATAAACATAAGTATGCCTTTTTTCTTTTTTTTTTTTTTTTTTTTAAATTCTAGTGTATTTACATCATTAAAACCATAAAGAGCTGGCCTACAACTTGGAGATGAGTGCTAATTTACTAAAAAGAATCTGCTTTGTATTTTTTTTCAACTGAATTTTTTCCCTATGTAAATTTATACTAAGCCCATGAGAATACTGTCAGATTTCATTTCAGGATGTGTATTAAGCAATGGAAATTACATGACGTGCTCCTTTTTGTGCACACGTACTCATCAGAAGATGAATGAAGTGGAATGACATAGCTCACTATGATTTTTCTTTCAAGGCAAATATATCTGCTGTTGTACATATATATCTGCTGCTAAAGAAAGCAATGTTCAAAAAACAGTGCCAAGTACTGGAGCAGAATACAGTGATGTTTCCCTAGATCCTGGCAGAAATCAATTTACAGTCTTGAACAGGCGTCCAAATGAATCTACTTCCTAGATAGGTAAGACTTCCACATTGTTCTTTTTGCTTGCAGGAGAACTGTTAGTTTTACTTTCCACCTGAGATCACCAGGTAGCTCATTATAGATTAACCTGGTGTAGTTTGAGGTGTCCCTGCCCATGGTGGGCAGGGTTGGGGGTGGAACTAGATGATCTTCAAGGTCTCGTCCAACTCTAACCATTCTATGAATATACTGAAGCAAAACTCTGACTCTGGATTTTAGTATATAATAAAGTTTCATGCTCACAATCATGTTCCAGAATGTGACATATAAGTCTCAAAGCAAAACATACCAGAAGTTATTTATTGGGGCAGGCTGGGACAATCTAGCTTGTCTTTGACTCCAATTCCTCAAATAGCAACATCCATGAAGAATTTTATGTTGCTCCAGACATAGCTATATAATTCTACAGTCCATCCACCAAAGTAACTCCTTGATGACATAAAAAAACCAAAAAAAAACCAACAAAAACAAACAAACAAATAAACAAGCAAACAAAAAAAAAAAAAAAAAAAACACAAAAAC
>VZRU01002598.1:82701-95940 GCA_013398155.1 Pedionomus torquatus
CACAAACCCCCACCCTTTTGGTCATTACCTTATTGTCTTTCAGCTTTACTTAGAGGCAGATTGAACAGAGACATAGAATAAATGTATGTCTGCATATTTCAACAAGTAACTCTTGCTATGCCACCTATTGATTGCATACTCATGTTGAAAAAGAATTACAAATATTGTACTGAACTCGTCTTATTTTCACTTTTTATATTATATTTTTATATTATATTATCACCATTTCCTTTGACCAATGAATTTTAAAAATTTGAATGACCATTAGCTCATAGAAGGGATTTAAACTGGATAGCTTTTGTGGATTCATGTGGACAATGATGCACAGTCTTTTTACATTAGGTTAGTACTAACAAGTGTTACTGATGAATTCTGACATGGTTTATAGATTTTTTTAAAAGAGATTAGGCAATTTGCCTTGAATAGGTAATGAATTCAGGTACTGGATTAGATTCAGAGGAGACAAAGGGAGAAAGTTTTCTAATTCATCACAGAGCCTTGATAGAGATGTTTTCAACTACTCAGCAAATAATCAGATCTCACAAGTACTGGAATGCAAATCATATTTGATGGCTACTCATGTAGGCTGTGGTTATGCTTCTCACACACACTCATTCTGCTAAACCTGTAATCTCACTCATTTGTAGTGCCAGGTCAAGTAGTGTTAGAGAGGCTGCAGTGCTATGCTGCAGCATTATCTCTTCTACACTCATCACCTCATGTTTGATACCACCAGTGACCACCCTCATACACAATCTGCTCATCAGCCTCAGTGCACAGTGCCATGAAGCAGCAAAAAGGCTATCACCATGTGCAGCAGCTGCACGTTTACTGCTTAGCAGTGCCCTTTATTCAAAGCATCCTTGATAATAGGCTCACTCCCAATTTAGCCTAATGCCACAGTTCTTTCTTACTCCCATAGTGTCAGCACGGCATCTCACAATGGGAGACTTCTCAAGTCTAAATAGCCAGTTTGATTCAGCTAGCAATATAAGAAAAGCTTTTGGCGCAGTTTTACATATTTTTGTGACATGTCACCATTTTATTTTAGAGACAGAAAGTATATGATTGTCAGCAGAAACCTTAATGCAGTATTAAAATCACATGATTAGGATTTACTTTGCATAGCTTTTCCTAGTGAAGTAAATTGCATAAGTCTAATTGATCAGTGTTTATTCTGGTTCATAGTGTCTTCTTTCAACATTCTTCAAGAGTTTACCAAAGCCATGCATTTAAAAAACAGGAAAATAAATTATGAGGCTCTGTGACTTCCTCATCTGGCTATGACATTAAGTCACAGTGAAGCAGAGTCCTATACATTTCCATTTGTCATTTTCCACTGAAACTTGTTCTCCCATATCTGCTATCAAACCCCACAAGAACCAGGCAGTTATCACAGGAATAATATAATCAGAAATAATAATAACACAGAAATAATAATAATCAGAAACATCAGAAATAATCACAGAAATAATATTATCACAGCTAATTCAGGAAAAGAGAGTTCTTTATCAAATATTTTTGGGAACTGGCCTCAGTACTGAAGTAAAGGCTAAAAGAGTGGGTAATAGCATAGGTAAAGCATGCAGATAATGAGGTGAAGAGGATGATGACCTCTATGACCCCATTCATAACAAAAATGGAAGATTTTTCAATAGTGACCTATTTTCCACAAAGGCACATGAAGTACTTAAATAATAATGAAAAATACCAGCTTTGAAACTGGACAAAGAGTAGAAATACAATGTAGTGTCAAATTTGTGTTTGTAATTAAACCACAATCAATGTTTATGATTTTATAAGCACCTTACGATTCTAAAAAAAATTTTTGCACATTTTCAGTTTTGCACTTGCTCCAAAACAGTTACTATTGGTTCTTTCAAAATGGAAAAAATAAAAGTTACATGATGAGAGTTATTGTAATATCAAATAATAAAGCAATAACTGAAAGAATTCTTCAAGAGCAACCCTATACTCTTAGAGGAAAATATCTAGAAATAACGATTTGAAGTCTAGTTTGATGCAGCAAAAGAATGATCAAGTATCAAGAAAGATTTTTATTGTAAAAATAGGTTATAAGATGTCAGCAGAAGATAATTCACAATAATGGAAGAATTAGACAAAGCAATGTACTAAGCCTCTGCCTACAGTCCCTAAGAGATGAAAGAATAGATTTTTATTTCCCCCCTCCCTTGAGTGTTGCACTGGCTAAGAAAAAGCTCAAATTTAATGTAAGTTTCTTTTGATTTCTTTTTAGAAAACACATTTAGGCAGGATAAATGAATACTAGTACGTTTAATGCTCTTCCTCACTGGGGACACATTTTTCCACAGCTCCATCCTCTTGGAAAAATCTTTCATATAACATCCTTTATCAGCGGATTTTATAGCACTTCACAGAGGAAACAAGATATCATTTCCCCTCAATTTACAGTGAGGAAAACCATACAGAAACCCCAATACAGGTATCAAGGGAGATTCTCAACACTGGAACTACCTATGAATTTTCAAACAAGGTTCTGATGCTAACAACTAACTCCCATTACCCCAACAGCTTGAAATATCTCAACTTGTTTTGTCTCAAATATCCATGGAGACCAATGGAAGAATCTTTACCTTTCTCAGTAGCTTTTGGGATTATGGCTTCCCAGAAACTATTAATTTCCAGTTTTACCCCAGCTGCATCCAGAAACACGATAAGAAAGACAGAAATAAAAGCCAGGTCTCAGAAGACTGAGAATTATGATCTACCCACAAGCAAGCCTGATGAGATAAAATGCATTGGTTTCCAGAAACTGATTTGGCCAGCAACATATATGACAAAACAACCAAACCAACTTTTTTGAGTTTTCGTTTTATAATCTCCGACCTGATTTCACAGCATTTTTTTAAAACAAAAAACTTTGAGCCCACAGCTTGAAGAGTAGATCACCGAGTTTAAAATCACATGAGCAATGCAAAACATCAAGGTAAAACCTAGTAAAATTTTGGCTAAGGACTTATATTTCCATTTGATACACTCATGGCACGTAAATCTAATCATAAGTATTTACTTAAAATTGAGCTTTTATGCTGTGAATGTATTTTTTTATTATTTATGTAGTCCAATACAAAGAATATGAATACATTAATATGGGGAGAAAAATAAAATAGAAGAGCTTAGATCTCCATAAACCTTTTATGTCTAATTTCTCTAACACAAATGGACTTCATTTTCACTAGAAGAATCCCATTTGATTTAGAATATTAATAGGTGCATTTCATTTCTGAAATACAATGTGATCATTATCTATTTCTCAGCATAATTACTGAATTACATCACTCATGCTTTCACAAGGTCTGGAAATCATTATTGCACTACTGAAAAACAGGTTTGGAATGTGCTACAAGTTGAACAAAAAGAGAGCAACTCACAGAAAAGTCAAGGTCTTTTAGAAAGTTTTCAGGCTCCTGGCTTAATATTGGCTTATTACACCAATTCTCTCTACCAGGTAATTTAGTTAAAACTTTATGATTTTTCAAGAAGACATTTCTGAGCATATTACATATCCTTACATTCTCTCCACTTCCTCCACTGCTCAGAAATTGAGTAGTATCTCTCATATCCAGCTTTACACACCTGGAGTCTTGATTGTCCTGTACCACTTCTCCAACACCCTGTACAACAGCACTTTGCACTGTTTTGTTAATTTTCTATGTTTGGGGTTTTTTTAAAAGCAATATTTGAAAATAACTATGGCACAAAGAGGTACAAAGAAGAGTGAGAAAATAGTAAAGGTGCCGTTTGAAGAGCTACTCATGTCAATTTCAATCAAAACTGCTGATGAAAAAAAAAAAAAAAGTGATAATCAGTGATAATCTCCCACCCAGTTAATGTATTCCCTCCTCCTTACTTGTCAGCACTAAATTTCTAATGCCCTGCAGACAAATTTGAAAACCAATCTATATTTAGATGTCTGAGTTGTTAACTCTCAAATTAAATTTTGTTTTAATTTACAAATTTTCCATTGGCATTGGCCTGATTTGGCTAGAATTTCCCACATGTTCCTGCAACTATATTTGATTACTGCTGATGAGCATGTGAACGTTTATTACAAAAACAAATCTCTTAACTATCTCATAAATTTGCACAAGAGAGCTTTTAGGGTTTGAAAAGATTCAGAGCTTGCAGGGTATTAGTACCAGGATAACAGGTCCTCAGGACTAGATCCAAATGTCTTTAGCTTTTCTTAGTCAGGGTCTGTAAACTCCAAAGACTGAGATGCTCAATACTTGGGTGAGGCATTGGACTTCCTCTAAAACCAAAAAAAAAAGCACAAGAAAAAGCCAATAACCAACAAAAAGAATGAACAGAAAAGCAGCAAATTATGTCCTTTGCCTTTTTCATCCATCTATCCTTTAATTTGCCAATTTTCCATTCTCCAAAAGTATTAAACAGGTTTTCAAGGGACAATACTTTCCTTTATGCATACTTATCACAAAGTCAGCTGTCAAATCTGAATGTTTTCTGCTCCTTGTTCTTGAACTTCTGCTATGCAGTGATGCTTGTTAAAGGTGTTGTTCCATGGTTCCACAGTTTGAACACCTCTGATATGGGAACTGAACACAATTAATCAGTCATTGTAAGATATCCATAGATTGATTTCTCAGAATAAACACATAAAGATTGCTATTATTTACTGCAACATGAAATTCCCAAAGGGACCTTACATAATTTGGGGTACTGCTCCCATAAGAGAAAATCTGTACAACTCCACTGACTTTAGTGGAGCTACATTGTTTATATTGTTAAAGGATGTGATCCACTGTAATTTCAGAATCAAACATAGATGCAATAAAATGTAATGTAGCTTGGGGAGGATCTATTCTAGAAACAGCTTGCAAGCATCAGATAATTACTCTCTTCAGATAGTTACAAGGGTGGATTAATTTTACATCTTGCTCATTTCCATTTAGTGCATGATGCAGATGAATCAATGCTACAAGAGGAAAAGATGCAGGAATGTTTATCAAAATGTGTAAACATGTTTACAGTCCTTTACTGCACATTCATTCCATCTCATTTTTACTTAATTACAGATATTCTTGAGTAGCAATGAAGAAAGCTTCTGAAAGAAACTCTTGCTACCAAACCATAAAATGACAAAAGATGGCAAAAAGGACAGTTGTTCCGTAAGGACTCGGTCTTTAAAGGTCAATGCTGATCTCATGAGGGTCTTTTTCTCTTCAGTTATATATCTTTGAGACCATCATAACTTTGAGTGGTCAGAAAATGAAAGAAATGCATTAGACCCATTCCACTGTAAGAGGAGATGCAAACCAAAATTACCTTTATTCTCTAGAACCCTGGATTACACTTTTATTCTATAAAATATATACGATGGAATATCTGTCCTGCTATTGAAGCCAATGGTAGAAACATTTGGTATTTTCTGTAAATGTCCCTAAGTCTTGGTCATGTCCTTTTTATGCTTAGAATACACAAAAGGAGATCAGTCAGCTCTTTCTATAGAACTGAAACAATCCTTTATAGCTCTAAGCTCCTCCCCCTTGTCACAGGTTCCTCATTCAGTCTTAAGTGACAATGTAAAGTAAAGGCAGAGCTTTAGACCAGAGTTATATTTCATTGCTACCATTGCTCTGAGCATGCACGAGAAATGTCCTTTGTGCATCTAAGATCTCCAGCCCAGCTAGGTAAGAGCAACACAGTAGCACACATTAATTTTTTCTGGTGTATTTACTAAACGGAATCGAGTCTTCAAAATACTGAAGGAATACAAAAACTATAAAGGACACCATAAAGTTTATGGAAACATAAGTTAATGTGGTTTAATTCAAACTTAATTTGACTTAATTGAACTTACCAAATCAAATATAGCATTAAAGGAACAATCGTTAATCTGTATCATTAAATCCACAACACAGAGAGAGCTTAGGGGAAAAATGTTCAGGCTCAAGTATATGGTTGACATCTCCGCCCTAGTATAATACACTGAAGTTTTACATGTTCAGATAAAATTCAAAACACTCTACTCAAAAAGGCATTTTACAGGCTACATTCCTATCCTGAGCTGCCTTTTCACTTCAATGTCACCTGTTCTTTCACCTATATTCATAAAAGTCTGAAGAATGAGCACTAAGGGTGCACATGGAGGGAGACCAGAGACCTCATTATTCTTACAGGAGCCAGAAAGTGTCCAAGTAGAAATTTCTACACAACCTGTAACTAACGGCCTTATCTTGAAAAGTCTTACCCACATATGTACCTCCAAAGATAAGAAACGAAACAACATACTTTGGGTCCTGAAAGTTAGGTTCTGCATATTATGAGAAAGGACATACCACACTGGTTAGAGGGGGAGAATTTTGACATTTTCTTTATCTAGAACTGATGTAAGGATATACTTGTCAACTTTACAGAATGAGCCCTATAAAATGTGCTGGGTCATCTGTATACCAGCCTAGTAGACTCCATTAATAATATAAGAAAGTAACACAAGAAAGCATATCAAAAGTTAATTTGAACATGCAGGGGAAAAAAAAGAAGTGTCAATCCACAGGGAAGAAAAGAGTCATTCAAATTTGTCATAAGATTTCTGATTGAATCTCATAGTTATTCAGAAGAGCACAGGAAAAAAGGAAAACAAAACCATCTAATGAATTAAACTATTCCTATTTTAGCAAGTGATTTAATACAGTCACAAAATTAATTCATACTTGCTTGAATTCATAAGGGAAGAAAACGTTAATAAGCTACACTCAGAGTTTTAAGACATAGTGTGCATTGAACAGTGAAAAGTCCCTTCTAGGATGATATATAGATCTTTATTAGACTTAGAACTCAACATCTTCACTAATGACCTAGAAGATTCAATAAGTAATAAGCTGAAGAAATATACAAATCATACTAGTTCAGAAATAAAGCAATACCAATGAGATAAAGAATTTCAAAACATAATTTGAAAATATTGAAATTGGATTAGACTGGGAAAATAATTTGGAACAGTTGTTGAATTAAAAAAAAAAAAAAAGACATATTCAGAACAACATCAAATCAGGGGAGTTAAGAGATAAAACAATATATTTCATTGGTGTGAACTGATAGCAAGAAAGCCTTTGCAGCATCAGGCTGCATATACCAAAAGCTACATATGACAGTGTTAGGGTACTTGGTATACTGCACTTCTACAGCTGCTTCTGGAACAGTATGTTCAGTTCTGGGCACATGACCAGAAAATTATTGCCAAATTAGAACAGACTTGAAGAACAGCAAAGGAATTAAATGCTTGAGGGAGCTTTATATTGCAAGATTTCAGTTAACTAAATACGAACTGCTCTCCTCAGCAAGGACCAAAACCACAAACAATTCAAGTATATTTATAAGGTTAAATAATGTGGTTAGAGACCATTTAATTGTCATAGGAAACAAATAAAAATAATGATATAAAAACAAAGAAATAACTATCAGGGAAAAATATTATAAGACTAGAATTTTTATTTATGACAATTTTCTCTCTGTGAAAATTTTCTCTCTCTAGGAAAAGCTTCTCTGGCTAATTTAAAACAGGGATATTCCAGAACTTTACTGACTAAGAGAAGCCAGAAAGAAGCACTCAGGGTAGAGACAAGATTAAGATACAGTCTGAAACAGCAGAGTTGTAATATCTGAGAAAAGGAAGGCAGTGCAAAAGCAGTGAGAGACCATAACTGCCAGAAACACCTGAAAAAAATTACCACTTGCCAGCACTTCACTTGATATCTCAGGAGGATTAGACTCTTGAGGATTAGTAGTTTTCCATCTGTAGCCTCTACTTCTACAAAATATGTTTTTCAATACTGGATGCATATTTGCAGGCTATTCTCACCAGAAATTCTGCCATCAGCTGTAGCAAATGTGTACTAGAAGTGTAAACGAGTACTAAACTAAACAAGGTAACCCAAATCAAAACCAGTCAGTAGAGGAAGTCTACCTTTCTTATAGAGTCTATCTTACTCCAAAAGCAATTAGCTCATCGAGATTCAACTGAACAAACAGATGCAAAAGACTTACTTCAGAGAGCACTGACTTAAATGAGAACTTGTCATGAAAGAAATAAAAATCTCTATTGCAGGATAAAATAAAATAAAATCTAAAAAAAAGAAACCAAACCCAAAATGCTATTCTAATACACTAACATTCCAAAGACCTCCCAGGTGCGAAGACTGAATTTGAAAAGGTTAATTTCAGCTCTGAGGGATGGTTGAATAATGTCAGATTACAATAAGAAATCACCTTAATTATGGCAAGCCAGCTAACTGTATCCCTAAAGTTTTTAGCTTTAATAGTCATAGTTAGGGACTTTTGAGTGACTCTATGGTAACCACCATATTCATATCAAAGCACCATTTGGGACCAAATTTTGCCCTTAGTTACACCATTTCAAATTGGTATTAAACTCTAAATTAACTTAGATTCTGTTTACAAAAGCCTTCAGACTCACAAAGCAATCAGAAATGGAGTGCAGCTTTAATAACTAAAACAGTAGGGAATATTTCTTACAATACAGACATTCACAGGCAAAAAATTAAAAAACTGAAATCTTCTTTCTACAAGTTATTATTTCCCAGATTCCACGTCCCTAAGAAGATTCTTTAGCTATGAAAGCAGGATATTATGAAAAATCTACCTTTTAATCACATTGGTTGAACTTCTGTAGCTTAAAAACAGTAAATGAAGCAAGGACTAGAAATTAATCCTTTCCCATTAGGGCTCTAAGAAGTTAGAGAATATTTCCCACCTATTAACCGGCACAATAACATTTTTGGAGTCTTCCAACCAGAACAGACCAGCCCTCAAAGTTTATCACAAGCACAGTGCTGTTCTAAGGTGCACCACTTCAGACAGTCTGCACCACAAATTAAGCAGAAGGGGCACCGGATTGTTTTTTTCCCATATCACTTTCAGATGAACACAAGAGGGACACTGACTCCTCCATTTCAATGAGCTTTACATGTGCTTCAGTAGAGCTCCGAGTACATCTAGTAAAATGAGTCCCTATAGAAAAACACGAAGATTCTGATTGTCCCAGAGTCCAAGCAAACTGTTTCAGGACACCTGTGATAGTTACATATCTTTGAAGCAACAAGTTCTTGGGTCTTCACCTAAAGAAATGTGCATACTTTTTTTTTTTGCATTAAAATACTAAACTAAAATGCCAGAGGGATAGTAAAAGAAAACAAAGAAAAAGAATTAATCCAATTCTTACCTTCCAAGGGATTGGGGTAGAGCTGACTGGGATTGGGAGAAATTTTTGTTTACAATGAGAGTTAGTATGCAATTATCTCAATGAACCTCCCCATTACCTTGCTGAAGAAGTCCTTCCTGTTAGAATACCTATCATTTAGCTTGAGTACTTTGTAAGTGCCATGCCTCATCAACACCCTTCCCTCTCCACTTGTTCTACTGAATCTTTCCACACCTGCTTGTCCTGCTACCACAATAACGTTCTCTGTTCCAAAGAATTTAGTATTTCAGTACATTTAACATGTACCTACATGTTGCTAGAAATAACAACTAAATTATAGTGAAGTTTATATACACTCGGTGTTTCCACTAGTTAATGTTTTTTGATGAAAACTCAAAAAAAAAAAAAATTAACTGAAAAAGCCCCAAACCCATGCACAAGTTAATTGGAGGGTACACATCACAAGGCCATTATACCAAAGCATCACTTTAATTTCAGGAGTCTTCTAAGCAAGTATCAATTAAAAAGTTAGGAAAAAATATTTTTCTACACTGTCGCAAAAAACCTTGCCACTAAAACCACAGTCCCTGACTAGAAAACACCTACTAATTTGAAGTAGGTTTCTTATAATGATGAAGATTAGATTTATTACAAGAAGCTAATTTTGCCTCCTACAAACTGATTAAGGAAGATAAGGCCATGGCATACATAAAACACTTCTTACAAAGTTACTTACTTAACAATGAAACATGTGATGTGATACTTAACATGCTATTACTTTTGTCTCCTTATGAGTCCTTTCTTTCTCTCTGTAAAGAAATTTACCGGCAATAACAAAGACAATGAGGAAACGCTCAGTGACTTCAGCAGAGTCAGCTCTTCCTGACTCCTGCTGCAGGCTAGAAGACAGACTGAACAGCCTATTAAATCCCACTGCAGTGAAAGGTCTATTATGGGAGAGATATAGATGCATTTTAGGGAATCCAAAAATCTCTCGATAATATTTACGTATCTGACAACACCAAACCTATACTGAATGCACCAACGCAAGTTAATCAGTAGATTCAGCTAAAACGGAGTAATTTTTGAAAAGGACTTGCAAAAGTGAAACAGGTACACAAGTAGGCAGACAGAATTAAGAGCTTTTTCTCTAAAGCATAGAAATGACAGATAACATTTGTGTTTGAAACAATAAGCCAGGCTATATCGTTAAACAGAAATCCAGAATTAAAGCTTCCTATGCCATACTAATCCTACTACTTTCTGCTCACATTTTAAAATCATTCTTCATAACATGATCAGCAAACATGCACATATTAACTTTTCAGAGGTCTTTAGTTTCATTAGATTTGTCACAACGAAAAAGTATATTCTGTATGGAAACATCATTAACGTAATATTCTTCAGGTCATAAACTGCTAAGCGAGCAAAATCCAGGTATATGACCACCAATTCAACTCAAATAGTGCTTCACATTCAAATTTATAAAGTGAAACTTCAGACAACTCATTATGGATATTTGCAGTCCATAAACAATTTAAAAATAATGAGAATCATTAACTCAAACTCCAAAAGCTAATACAGTTTCACCTTGGAAAATGCACATGGCATATGAAATAGATGTTGGCAAAATATACTTTGCATATCTTGTTAGTCAAATATTTGTTATAAATTTCTCCCACTTTACAGTTTATCTCTTGAAAAATATGCCTAACAATACTATCTCATGTATAAAACTATAATGCTTACAAAGAAAGTCAGCCTTGTATTTTGTTTGGACTGTAACAGTTTCCATATAACCATTATTTAATGAAATAATTATACCTCTGTGTGACCACACCTATAGCAAAAAAACACAAATACATTGCATTCCATTTTCAAAGTCTGTTTTGCCATGCAACATCAAATTCAAACCATCACTGCATGAAAGCCAACTATGCTTTCAGAAACGCTTGACGTTAAATGTGGTAGGAATTAATTTCTTGAAAGAATCACTAGCACATAAATTACAAATTCCAGCTAGAGGATTGTTGTAGGATACAGAAAATTACTGGTTCCTCAATGAAGGATCTCATGTAGTTTTCCTGCAATTGTTTTTCCTCTTGGATCTTCTATTCACTAGTCTTACAAGGGACATCTTGGATACCTCCGTGACTAATGTTTCCTTAACTAATTAGTCAAAACAGCATTGCTCCTTCTTGTTGAAAGATGACATGAAGGACTCAGAGCTCAGACGTGGTTTTAAAGATATCTTTAAAGTACAGAAAAATTCTGTACATGAATGACATAATATCTATCTTAAGATTCCAAAATTCATTTCCCTGCTCAAGGCTTGGATGATATTTGTGTTCAAAGAATTAATTGTCTTGTAGACTGCAATTGGCAAGTCTGAAAATATTTTCTTTATTACTTATTTTCCCATTTTTTCCTGGGTTTAAATCTTAAGCATTTTTCCCCCTCCTATTGACTTACAGAGATACTTTATTTTGCAATGTAATAGAATTGCTTGAGTCACAGGTTTATCCATTTCTCCTGATAGACCTCTGATCACATTTCTTAAGTAATTTTTTCACTCATCCATCACTGATACCCATTCTAAGACTTGATTTTAAGTCTGTCTTTCCCCCTGCTGGACATTGCTTTCAGTATGGCTGGAGAGGTACTAACCCTTTCTCGTAGAACACACAAGGACTGTACTCCACTGGGTACCTGTCTAATTCGGGTGGCTTTTTTTTTTTTTTAAAATGACTACTGACTTACCACTGTAAAACCATAAATCACCACTAGTTCAGCATTAGAATTCCGTACTGTACACAGCAAAACTCACTCCTTATGCAACCGTGTTCAAAACATTCTCAGATACTGAATTTTATTTATTAGGGTGCATTTTAGCATGGCATTTGTAAATCCCACTCTGGAAAAGTACACGCAGGTAAGAACAGAGACACTTGATGGCCTTATGTTCACTTCATGGAGGTGGTTAGTAGCTGCTATCTTAAGCCTTAAATGGTCAAGCAACTACAAGTAGGCTATCCTCAGCAGACCTGGCTGAGTTTGTAGTGTATAAATAAAATATAGCTCCACATAGTGACAGAACAGAAGACCTGTCAAATGACACATGTACATTATGTCTGTTTTCAATAAGAAAAATAAAAGGGGGGGGCGGGAGAGAGAGAGAGGAAAAGAGAGTGCTCACACACATATTAGTGTGACCCTCCCCAAAATATTTTGTCTTCAGCTGGCTATGCCACATGCCTCTTCTACTGACTTCTATTAATATTTTTATGCAATACAATTCACCAGTTGAAGACTCACATAACTACAATTTCCATTATTCTCTATATTAACAAATAAAGTAGAACATAATAATGATGTTACTTCAGGCAGGTCACTGAACACACTTCACATTCCCAGAAGAAGAAATTGAAAGTTTAGAGAACTGTAATGCCCTCCTACAGATCACATAAGTCACTATGCACTGAAAAATACAGATTATTTTGTTTCAATGAAACAGCAAGAGTTTCTACAGAACTTACCTCTTGTCTAACCCTTGGTAGGCAATGTCCAACTGTATCCTACAGATCACCCACTGTTATCAGTAACAATAGCCAACATTCTATTTAGCAATGAATGTAAAGTTTCCCTTGCATTCAGCTAAGAGGCCAAGATATTAATATTATGGGGAGCATACACGTTAGTTCTGTATCAGAGCTGAAGCATATTGGCTAAATACGAATGGGAAATTTGCACTGATGCTGCTTGTTGTTTGAATATTTTAATTTCTAATAGTATTTTCTAAGATCCTAATAGTATTTCTAACAGTAATTCCTAATAATATTTCTTCAGTCAGAAGTAAATCCATGAATTCATAAAACATTTTCATCCTTTTTAAATGATTACATGTAAATGAACTAAATAGTTTATGTAGCATAGAATGCTTACAGCTGGTCAAAATTTGGCAGCCGTATCTTTTGGTGTATCTCTTCTTAGCACCTGACAGTAACAAGACTTTTTTT
>VZRU01002598.1:97163-147355 GCA_013398155.1 Pedionomus torquatus
TCTTATTGTCTTACTCTGGAGTCACAACACTACAGCCAAGGTGTCTATGTAAATATATTTGTATATATAATTATATAAATTTAGTATTATTTATATACATACAATATATAAAAACAATAACCTATGTGGGCTAATTTGCCTTACAAACTTAGAGTGTTTCTCATCAGGTTGTTATATACACTGGCAAAGAAATTGCCTAGCTGACCTGGTTTCAGCAACTCCTGCAGTATAAACAGCAATTCGGAATAAAACCTTAAAATTTGCACAAAACACACACCAAAGTGAGTCCACTGTTGAAAACCCAGTGCATTAAAATTAATTCTGCAGCCACAGAGACTAATGAAAATGAGAAAGAAAAGTCCATCCTTAGGAAAAACCTTGACCAAGGTCACTTCAAGAAAGACCAACCAGAACCTGAATACTAACAGGGCACAGAGGCTACATCAATTTGTCTCAACTGTCACAGATGCCATGTAAAAGAGGGAAAGAACTCACTAATGCAGTTTTCAAAATTCAGAACAAACTAGAACAATAAAATTCTTAGACTAAGTGAAGTATTTCTGCAGGATTTTATTCCCTAAAAGATAAAGGAAGGTGGTGGTATCACAAAATGGAAGTTCATCCTTTTCAGGACAGAAAATAAATCAAATAAATCCCTTCAAGTCATTCAGGGAGAAAAATTCTTCAATTTAGCACAGCCTGATGGGGAAGAAAACTCACAAAATATACCAGTAGACTTTTTTTTTTCTGGACTGAAACCTATGAAGTCTGTCAACAGGAAATGGCATTCCTTAGGAAATCTCCTTCCCTGTACTCTGTTCCATCACAAACTATTGTTAGCTCTGCCCAATCCTTAAAAGACCTACACACTCTGCTGAACATCACTGTTCCTCAATTACCAATAAGCATACAAATTTAAAGGGAAGAATGCAATTCACTTGTCTGGCAATTGTAACAGAGCCTACACTTCATAGGCCTGAGTCAATAATCCCAGAGTAACAATTTAGGAGTATTTAAAATATGCATACACCCAAAATTTGAAGTTTGGAATGCTGTAAGTTGAACTTCAAAGCACAGTGATGTGTTGAAACAAGCAGACCAAAGAATGTATAGCCTCCTCTCATAATTCAGAAATACTTTGGAAAGCATAACTCATTCTGAGATCTCTAATAATCTGCAAAAGACATTTGCTCAAAGTACAGTTCATCAAGAGAACCTTTGTTCATTCCTTCAATTAGGAAATTTGAGAAATGCAGAGAAATGCTACATGATACATGTACAGTGTCTCACCTGTACATTTTCTTTTTTTTTTTTTTTTCCAACAGCTCAAATCAGCAGAGAAACTACTGCTCAAAGTGCAGTGGGTAAACTGCTATGTGTTTACCATTGTTCCTGTAAAAGGTTACATTAAAAATACCAAAACAACTCACAATCAAGAAGCAGCTGCCCATCTTCGGCTCTCAGAAAGCATCATTAACTACCTCAATTTCATATATTAATGAAAACATTAAAGGGTGATAATGATTGTAGCCTTTGAGTACCTGTGCTACTGCGGACCTCTGATTCTAGGATGCTTTTTTAATCTAGTAATTTGGTAATTGGATAAACCACCATTAAACTAATATCTGTGATTCATTCTAGGCTACTTCCTGGCATGACTGAGTACTGCTCATCTCATTCATGCAACAGACTCAAGAGAACTCGGTCAGCAACTGCCGGACAATTCAGACTGGAGCAGCCAAGATTCTCACGCTAAGCAAAAAGAGTAAAATGCCTGTACCACCCATTTTTCAGAATTTGTCATGACAGGAATTCCAGCCTGGCAATTTCTGTGGCTTAGGGAGCTGACAGGGGTTGGGTTTATTTTTTTGCTTTGGTATGGGATTATTTTGGTTGGTTGGTCGATTGGGTTTTGTTTGGTTGGTTATTAAGGACTGAGACTCTCTTATTTACAGTTTAGAATCTCAGTTTCTTGACCTTTTGTCAGTTTTGAGATTTTATTTCTGAGAAAAAAAAAATAAAATTTCTCGCAAATCACGAGGAACATAAGAAAAAAAGAATATCACACACTACAACAATCCCAATGACCAAGCAATATAACAGGTACTGCAAAGCGAAAAGTAAAAGAACAAGTTTAAGTTAGAAGAGAAAATTCAAGTTATTCCTTCTACTCTCTTCCCACAGAAACTTGTGTTTCTAACTTTACAAAAATAACTTTTTGATTTATCAAAATTTTGGCTGCACTATATCATCTGCACAACAGTTCTTGTTTAGTGAAAAGACAGGTCTCGGCTCTAAATATTTAACCTTTTTTTTTTGAGCTTTTTTGTGAACAACCCTTTTTTTTATCCTATTTAATGGATCTTCTCATAAATGAATATTGTAAATAAACTGATGCCATGTCTGGATATATATTAGGCCATATTACATATGTTGTATGGATTGATCACTGTGGCTTTGAAGTATTGCACCTATTCAGCTCTATGCAAAAAAAATCTTTGTCTATCTGTTTTCTGCCTATATTACAATTTTGAAAAGTAATTGTGTTTCAAAATAAAATTTTTCAATGTGAACATGAACAAATTTCAGTGAACATTCCTGTCAATTTTTATTTGCATGAGTAACCATAACTTTTGCATTCAGCTTCTTGTGAAGTAAACCTCCTCTTCTTCGCTAGCCCAATAAGCAAATAAAAAGGGTTACATATTAAAATGAAGGTATTTAACCTTTACTCGTAATATTATGTACACCTTCACTTAGAAAAGACAGAGAATTAAGATCCTTTATTCTTTGATTTCTCCTCTGGCTTTCAGAAATAACAATACCCCATTCAGCTTTCTGCACTGAAAGCGCAAGTCCTTAAATTACACATTATAAAATAGCACTTAAATTCTCCAAATATTGAACCACTCATCAAGTGAACTCTGTGTAATTTTTTTGTGCTATCAAATTATCATATCAAAGTCCCATTCTCTTTGTCAAAATAGGAATAAAGCACTGTCTGAACTTTCACAAAAACAAGATAAATTTCTCTTTTGTGCTATGCCATCATTCACTTCTCAGTTCAAAAATTCCATCCACTTCCAGGTCCAGAATATCTGATAAAGCATTTGTACAAAACTCAGGAAAATACTTTAAAACATTTGGGGTGGGGGTGGGGGAGGTGATAATTTTTTTAAAATGATATGAAAGATTAAATAGATATAAATAGATATATATAGATATAAATAGATATATATATGTTGATGTTAAGAGGCAGCTATCAAGGCAACTCTAATGTTGCCTTGCCTTTGCACATTGTGCATAGACATATGCTCATTTATCTATGAATTACAAAAATGAGTAAAGGTTTTAAGCTAGGTAATTCAACTGAGCTCTTGGTAATTCAAGATTTAACCAATTAATGTTTTTCTATTTAGACTTCCCTCTGCCTAGGAACAGGACTATACCTCATTGTAAATCCACAGACAGGAAGAGATTAATGGAAATGCACTACTTTTTTAAAATTATTTCGAGGTATTTGCTAGTCTAGTATGAACAGTGTTAAGCAAAGACACAAAAAAAACCAAAAACAAAACAAAACAAAGCAAAAAAAAAAAAAAAACCAAAAAAAAAAAAAACAAACAAAAAAAAAAAAAACCAAAAAAAAAAAAAACAAACAAACAAAAAAAAAACCAAAAACAAAAAACCACCAAACCCCAGAACCACAACAAGCCCAGGAAATGTAATGATTTCCTTCTGATCTCTTTTTTGTTTCTCTTCAAATATATATTCTCTACAAACACTGGAGATAAACAAAACAAGTTTAATTTTAGTTTTGCAAAGCATGAGAATTTTATGAACAGTTTTAATTTTTTTAACACTTTAAAGGGGACATACAAGAGAAGTATGTAAGAAAAAAGTAAGGGAGAAATCAGAATGTAACTCTTGCATCATTAGGGATGAGAAACCTAAGGTATGCCTACAGGAAAAGCCTTAGCTCAGCATGCAGGCACTCTGTGGATAATATATTACGACCCTTTTTTTCAGCTTTTGGTTACTCATTATCAGCTCTCTGCTACACACTGTCAACAAGCCACCTAAAACTAACTTTCCTATGCAAAAAAATATTTTGAAGATTAAGTATTTATTTTTATTCTGATGAGAGGCAAACCCAACATATCTGGAAGTGGTCCTAACAGGTCACTTGAACAGCCATGCAGCAAGATATTAGCCAGCTTTATAAGCAACCTACAGGCCAGGTTGCTAGGTTGCAACCTAGGCTACAGGCTTCTTTTTGCCAGTTTGGAACTTTGTCATGTTTCTCCTCATCTTTAAGGTTAGTACTTGAAACATGAGGCCTGTGACTAACTAGAATCTCCAGAGTGTATCCTCCTTGCTACTATTCTTTACTGTTATTCTGTACCTTCCATTTGAATACTAAAATTAGCAAAGATGACAAGTGGGCAGCTTGGGAGATAGTGATCTAAAACCAGACTTCAGAGCACCACCTGGTTGCATTTTCACATTTTGTATAAGAACTAACATCACGTTATTGGTACAAACAGCATGGTAGATAAAACAGCATTTGCCAATTTACTTTTTCTTTTTTTTTTTTTTCTTTTTTTTTTTGTTTTGGTTTGGTTTGGTTTTTTTTGGGAGCGTTTAAGGCTTATCTGTTTCAAGCTTTTAATCCAGTATTTTCTCCTATGGACTCCCTCTCCCATATTTCAGGCTTGTGATAGACCGCTTATTATTCAAATTACTGATTTCAGTGAACCAAATCTTCATTAGACTCAGCAGAAAGGTTTTAATCAGACCCTAAATACACACAGATGATAGTGTCAGACAAGCCCCCATGCCAAAGAGAAGGGGTTTCACCCCCCACTAATCCTTACAACCTAGGTATTTTCATATACAAAAATCTGAAGCCCATATCTTCTAATTTTTGTTTTAAAACACTTAATTTAAAAATATCATAAAGATTATACTAATTTCCCATGATCAGCATTATTAAAGACTTTAAAATCTTTTATCAGTTTTTTTCTACAGTGTTTATTATAAAAATATGTTTTTCCAACCACCATATCTAGAATTTCTGCTTTAAAATTTCATCATACAGTAAAATAAAAGACAGATATATTCCCAGTGTGGCCATTCACCATCTGCTTAAGCAAATACACTTAAAGATGCTTCTACAATTGTGATAAAAGGACAGCAAATCTAATAGCACACAAAACTCATATTCTAAAATGATGATTGTACAACTAAGGTTTGCATCATTAGGGACCAATAAAAGTCTTTATGTTTATTCAAGGCAAGGACCTTTATCAAAGAGAAGCTGGAATAGGAAAATAACAAAGAAATTATTGATTCACTAGTTGCCTTAAATTTAGGAGCACTAACGAAAAAACTTCTAGACCATAACTAGTATTTAACACCTCAAAGATATTTTTCTCACTTTCCAATTTTTTTACGGATACACAAGACCTTCCATTTTACTAAACTTCAGGAGTGGGGTGTTTTTTCCTCATTTTCCAGGTGGGACTAATGATAAGCACAAGTAAATTTCATACTCTTAACAACAATTCAGTTAAGAGTCACTGTGTATTTAGACTCGTATTTAGACTTATTGTTTTAATTATCAAAGTGATGACTGGCAAATACTAAATGCATAATTTCCTCCTTGAACAGTGAAAGATCCTGACAAACAAACATTGAATAAGAAATGGAAACTTGTAATTTTATTAGTCAGTAGCACTTTTTGTACCCTATACAACTAGCATTAATAGATATATATTCAATCTGTATTAAAACAGTGCTAATAGCAAAGCTTCGATACACTGCATATTTACCAGGAGCCTTAGTAATAGCCCTATAGAGAATAAAGCTAAGAATTCTACTGTTTAAAGCCAACATCAGCATTTTTCTTTGGCTAAATCACTTTTTCTTCTAGAGATTCAGCAGTCTTGGTCTCTAAATGGTTAGAATTAAAAAAAAAATTCACCATCTGTTTCAGCCCTGAGGGAGACAAGCTTTTCCTGGCAGTATATAGTTCAGGATTTAATTGCACCCAAAGCCAATACAAGTAAAGGCAAAATTATAAAACATTGTTCTTAGCAAGAGGAAGTTTTGTATAATTTTACTTTAGCTTATTTCTTTGGGCTACACTTTAACCTATTTTTGCTGTAATCTGTTTTCCTTTATTTTTATTATTTACTTTCAACAATTATAAATTAAATCCATGTTATCATTCCAGATAAAGATAAAACTAAAGGATCTAATTAGATTTCATTGTCTAATTTATCGAATTGCATTTACCCTATGCTTAAGTATCAAGAAGAATACATTTGCTAAGGCCAATAGCAGGAGAAACATTTTCTAATTTCAAATAATGGAGTTTTTTAAGCAATCTAGTTTCCTCATGAAACACAAAAACTTCAAATAATATAAATCTTATAAATATTAACATATTTTTTAATATCAGTAGTGAATCTCTATGATTTCAGTGATAGTAAAAGGGAAAAGCTCAGAGTCAAATAAAAAGAGAACTAAATTACACTAGGGAAGAATTAACTATTTGGATTTCCTGAAACTAGTCTTTTAAAATCTGCTTCAACTAGAGGATTCTTTGGACGACTGCAAACAAACTTAAATATGAGCTAAGTCTGTTTTATCTCACAACAAAGCCTGTCCCATAATTTGATAATATGCTCTCTTTAAATGGAAATTCATGTTAAAAGCAGTACTGTATGGCATCAATAATTGCGTAAGAAATATACAAAATGCTATCACAGGATCACTCCATTTATTATGTCTCTGCTAACCTTTAAATTATTATCTTTTGCTTGCAATAAGTTCTGGTACAGTGCTATAAACAACTACCTTTTTTTAAAAAAAACTAAGGTAATACATTTAGTACATAAAAACTGTCAAACCCTGACAATAAACAGAATATATACACTACAACATTTATCAAAATAGTGCTACTTTAGTTAGAGCTTGTTTACTTGTCTATGACACAATTAACAGAGTATACTGCCCAAGTTGTCTTCTGTTAGCTACAAGCACTTTCTAATTATTTGCTGGTCAAATCTCACACTTACCCATACTATAACTTTGACAATTGAAATAATAATAATCTGATAGCATAAATGAGTAGAATCACAAGCATACATGGAGGTGGACAAAAGTCATCTTTGTGCTACAAAAGTAGTAGTAGTACTTGTGTTCTAGTCACAAGATATAATGAAATAAAGGAAAAAACAGGAATTTATCTAGGTAGGGCTCTACTAAGAATTTGAATTTAGAAGTGTCCAGCTCTTACATCTCATTACTTACAGTCTACACTTTCTAAAAGATTCCAAGAAGTGTGAAAAATATACAATATTTACAGGAATTGATAGAATTTCCCCTAAACTATTGCCGATTAGGTAGATTAAGTTACTTTGAATCATACCCCATTTCTCAGGTTCCACTAAGGCATTACATATTAAAAACAATCCAACAACCCTGAAAAGGCAATGCTACTTTCATTGCTTTTGTCCTATGTTAAGGGAGAGTAACTGGCAAACAACAAGGAGAAGCTTTTATTTTACAGGTTTTATCCACTGTAGATTTACCTTCCCCATCAATTACTAGCTACTGGAGTCAGAAATCGAAATTGAGGATCAGTTTTGCATGCATACTTCTCTCCAGCATTTGTAAAAGAAGCTACCACTTTTTTTTTTCAGTTGGTATACCATACACTAGCCAATTTAAATTACAAATATTGTACCAATTCCTTGTATATGTATCCAATTGCTAATGATTTTTAAAGGCCAACAATATGTTTCATCAGACAAATTTCCCACAGACCTAGTGATTATTCTGACATGACTGTAATTAAAACTCTAAAAAGTTTGCATTAAACAAACCAATATGCATTATCATAGTGCTTTGCTGCTATTCTAAACTGAGAAAAAACCCTCACTTAAGTGTCTGCCTACAGACAAGACTTCCTCAGTTTCTTATAACTTTATGGCAAAACAGTTTTTAAACTGTTTGACTTACTGTGTAACAATTTTCACTATCCCACAGTACCCAATTCGAAATTTTAAAATAACCCAATTTCATAAAAATAATTGAAAAGTTAAAACTGGCAGCAAGAAGCTATAAGTTTGGTGCACATGAAATCATTGTGTGGCTACATTATGGACTACTGTTGCCTACTACTGTGAGCTGCAGGAAGCAGCAAGAAGCCTGCTTACCATCTGGGAGACTGAGAAAAAGATAGATGACTGGTTCCAAGTGCAGCCTGCAGCAGACCCACAGCATATGGCACATGGACAAACAACCAAAAACTCCTCCACCAGCACGCACAGAAGGGAGAGGGGCCTGTATTGAGAAAGGATGGAAGCTTGCAACAGCAAGGACCAGCAGGAGGAAAAGACTTCCCCCAAAGCCTGAGGTGCCCTTGCAGAACAGCTTCACTGCTCTGCAAAATGAAGAGGAAAGACCAGGCACATCAGGGGAGATGCTGGGGCTGAGTAAGGCAGCTCGATTTGCTCCCCACGTAACAACCAGCCCAACTAAGAAAAAACGACGGGCAATTGTAATAGGTGAAACTTCTGAAAGGTATGGAGGTACTTATTTGCCAACACCACACGGCCTCTGGAGAGCTGTACTGTTTATGGGGGCTTCTATCAGCAATGTCACTGAGAGACTACCAAGCCTCATACAGTCACACGACTGGCTTTTATTCACTGCTGTTGCTTCACGTGAGTACCAGTGATACTGCTAGGAGCAGTCTAAGAAGGATTTCAGAGCTCTGGGAGCGGCGATAAAGGACTCTGAAGCACAGGTAGGTTTTTCTATCAATCCTCCTGGTCAAAGGGAAGGGGTTTGAAAGGGCTGGTTGAATCAATCAACAAATGGTTACAGGACTGATACCACGGCCAGGAGTTTGGTTACTCGGACCATAGGACTCGCTTTGAGAAACAAGATCTACTGGGGGCTGACGGGGACCATCTGTCAGAGGAGGTGAAAAGCATCTTTGGTCAGAAGCTTCCCAAGCTTGTCAAGAGGGCTTTAAACTAAAGTTGGCAGGAGAGAGGAACATCTCACTCCTACCAGTTTGATGACAGCTGAAATGCATGGAGCTCCGCCTAAGGATGGATGAGGAGCCATATGAGAGCTTATGGGTCAGTATTAAAGAGAAGGCAGGGACAGGTGATCTTACATTGAGGGTCTGCTACAGGCCACCTGGCCAGGATGACAGAGACAATGAGGCCCTCCATAGAAAAATAGGAACAGCCTCACATTGACGAACTTTGGTCCTCAAGGAGACTTCAACTACCCCAATATCTGTTGGAAGGACAAGACAGCATGGCATAAACAATCCAGAAAACTCCTGAAATGCATTTATGATAAAATCCTTCTCCAAGTTATAAAGGAAACAACAAGGAGAGGTGCCACTTTGGACCCTGTTCTCAACAACAGAGGCAGGAACTAGGAAATGAGGTACTGCCCACTGCAGGAGAAGATCAGGTTTGAGAGTACATAAGGAAGCTGAAGGTGCACAAATCCATTTGGCCTGATGAGATACGTCCATGGGTCCTGAAAAACTGGTGGATGAAGTTGCTAAGCTTCACATTTTTTAAGTGGCAGTCTGGTAAAGTTCCCGCTGACTGGAATAAGGGAAACATAACTACCATTTTTAAAGAGAAAAGAAAGGGAGACATAGGGAACTACAAGCCATTCAGTCTCACCACTATTCCCAGGGAGATCACAGAGCAGATCCTCCTGAAACTGTACTAAGGCATATGGAAAATAAGGAGGTGACTCGCGACAGCCAACATGGATTCACTAAAGACAAATCATGTCTGACAAATTTGATGGCCTTCTACTACAGGGCTACAGCATTGGTGGCTAAGGGAAGTGCAACTGACAATCTACCAGGATGTCTACAAAGCATTTGACACTGTCCCACACAACACCATTTTTCTAATTTGGAGAGATGTGCATTTGATGGATGGACCACTTTGTCCACAAAGATAATCAGAGGCCTGGAGCACCTCTCCTATGAAGACAAGCTGAGAGTTGGGATTGTTCAGACCAGAAAACAGAAGGCTCCAGGGGGATATTATAGCAGCCTTTCAGTACTTAAAGAGGGCCTACAGGAAAGGTTGGGAAGGGACTCTTCATCCTATCACTACACTCCCTGATAGAGTAACAGTTTTAAACTTAAAGAGGGGAGATTTAGATTAGATATTAGGAAGAAATTCTTTAGTGTGAGGGCGATGAGACACTGGAACAGGTTGCCCAGAGAACTGTGGATGTCCCATCCCTGCCTCCAGGGAACGCTTCTGTTCAAGTCCAGGTCAAATGGGGCTTTGAGTAACTTAGTCTTAAGTGGAAGGTGTCTCTCCCGAGGGCAGGGGTGGTGAAACTAGATGACCTTTAAAGTCCTTTCCAACCTAAACCATTCTATGATTCTATGATTATTTTTCCAGTTTTGAGCACATGCAACACTCTCAATATTAAGACAGTACCTATATATATTTTAGAACATCATAAAGAGTTGTATGGTGGCTTTATTGCCTTTTCCAATATGTTTTTTTTTTTAAATGCAATATGAGCACAGAAATTGAGGATGAAGAGACTATTTGAACCATACCTATACAATCATTGTGCTCAACAGTATTGACTTAGCAGAACAACAAAGGAAATCTGTCCTGTTATCTGCATTGTCCTAGCTGTGTCAGCAGGTCCAAGTTACCAAGTTAAAAGGGAGGCACTAGTAGGACTAAATGCTACCCCTCCACTGATCACGCTTTGTCAGAACTCTTCTTCTATTTCTTTTCATCTGTTCTCTCCAGTTCTCTCTCAACAATACTGGAATCTACTCGCTGAAGTGGAGCACTGCAAGCTACTGGCTGCCGCTTCAAAACCAAGCTGAAGATGTATAAGAGTGTTTTTTGGACACACTTATCCACAGAATGGCTGACATTAAAAAGGGCCCTTCAGGGGTCACCTGGTACAACACCCCTATTCAAGAAGGGCCAGCTAGAGCTGGTTGCCCAGGACCATGTCCTGTCTCATGTACTAGGTAAGTTTTTAATATCTCCAAGAAAGAACACTCTGCAACCTCTTCGGGCAACTTGTTCCAGTGCATGGTCATCATCACAGTAAAATAAATAAATAAATAAATAAAAATTTCCAAGTATTCAGATAGAATCTCTTCAGTTTGTGCCCACTGCCTCTGATTCTATCACTAAGCACCACGGAGAAAAGTCTGGATGTATTTTCTTTGTACTCTCTCTTCCAGTATTTATATACAATGAAGAAATCTCTGCCAATCCTGTTCTGGATAGGCTGAATAGTCCCAGCCTTTCCTCACAGAAGAGGTGCTCCTTAATCACCTTTGTGGCCCTTCACTGAAATCTCTACAGTATGCCCATGTCTCTCTTGTACTGAGAAGATCAGAAATGGACACAGAACTCTAGGTATGGCCCTCATCAGTGCCAAGCAGATGGGAAGAATCACTTCTCTTGATATGCTGGCAATATTTGTCTAATGCAGCCCAGGATACTATTAGCCCACTTTGCCACAAGGGCACTTTGTTAGCTCACCCCTTGACCTTCTCATCATACCAATCCTATGCTACATGTTCCCTCTCCCGTCCCTTGTATGGAAGGAATAATGAAAGACAGCTGCACATCATCTGCTTCTAGAAAATAACACTTAGAAATAACTATTATTGCACTATTGAACCAAATGGAACTTGAAACACAAACTTGAACTTCATGCAGTATTTGTTATAGTAGAAGAAGTGAATGAGGCATTTCTTCAATACATAAAATAAAATGTCTAAGAATATCTGAAAATTCAGAGCAAGAATGATTATATACACTTTTAATGAAAAAGATGTCAAGGGTTTTTTTTTACTAGTAAACATTATCCAGGTTTACTTATTTGGAAGAACTATTGTACTATATCTGGCAAATATCTAGGAGTTGTAAACATTTGTGAAATTGCTCATTCAAACAGAGTATTGCCACTTTAAGCCAAAAAAAAAAAAAATCACTGAAATTAGTTTCATTTTTCTTCCCTTAAACCCTCTTCCTATTTGCTTGGGGAAGAGGAAGGGGAGAAAAACCACCAAAACCACAAAATGTAGTTTTACTCAAATTCCTGAAGTTCATGCAGTCTTTAAGTAAAGTATCTTATCACAAATAGGCAGTGAGCTGCCATCTACACTAAAGAAACAGACAATCTGGGTAATCATATCTACATTTAAAATGCTGCCTAACTGATTCAGTGACTTGACAGAGACTTTAGAATGCAGCTTTCAGTATAAATTCCACTTCTTTGAACAGATTCAACATCATGACTAGAAGCAAAAAAAGTCTTAAAATTCAAATTCTTCTACCAGGGAAGATCTGCAGTACGCATAGACCCATTTCTTTGCATGGTAACAAACAGCAGTGACATCCTTACAAGCAATTTTAAATTTCATTAAGCTTTGTACCAAGATTAACTAGAGAATACTAATTCCTCATCACTATGTGAATGCAGAATGCATAATAAGTTAGAGCTTATTAACCCATTTATTCCAGTGTTGAAAGAATTAACATACAAGGATTGGGACTGCTTAAGCTAATGAATATAAAAGATGTCTTTAGCCAGTCAAAAATAATTCCCGTATTTATAATGCGTTTGAAGCTTGTCACTGCACCATCGTACATTTAGAAGCAGGATTTAATTCAAAGGATGGAAAAAGATAATAGAGTTCTAGGCTTTAGTTGCACAGTGGTAAAATATCACCAACAATAATCCATGCAAGGTATGTTGAGTGTTTAATTTTTAAATTAAGTGTGCTATATGCATGTTCTCACAAATATCTTGCACTCATCTTCACTCTGCAGATTCAGTAGCAAATAATATATACATAAGCCTTGCATCTCTGTTAGTTAAGGCAATTTCAGACAACTGTGGGCAGTTTAAGAAAGATGTTTGTGACAAAACTTACACAGATGCTTGAGGAAAAACAATGGCAGGCTTCCAAGTCTCATGAGCAGGACAAAGACTAGATAAATAGTGCTACAAATTAGGTCATGGTTTCAAAGGGAAATAAAAAAAAAACCACTTTTCCCTTGGTTAGAGCATCACTTTCCAACAAAAAATACTGAAGGCAGAATGATACCATTACCACAGAGTGGTAAATCACTGTTCTGTATGTGCAACTGCTAAGCTTAATAGTTAGAAAACATTAAGATTAAGATTAAGAAATTAATCTTAAATAAGGAGTCCTGCACTGAAGTGAACATATGTAGATCATGGACTGAATCCTTAATACAAGTTGAATAATTTCTATGCTCTATCAAAAATTTTTAAGATCAAGCTGAATTTTTCATATTTCTTAGTCTTCTGCTAGAGTTCTGAAAGATTTTTCGTATTTCTTTTCATAATCCAGTTTATGTTTAATATATATCTGGAGTGATAGTTAAAACTTGACAGTTTATCAGCAGCAGCCTTAAGGGTGTATGCTATCCACAGGAATTCATGCTTTCAGAAAGAGTATAATAATGATGTTTTTGAGAACATCAACAGAGAAGCCAGAGAAAAAAACAAAGACATTTTAGAAACAAGTCCTGCTGCAATGAAAGCACTGCACTAGAATGTTACTTAGACTAACATTTCCTAAATGTCTTTTGAAAGACTGGCTAGTGATCAACATTAAATAATGAGTGTTCAAGATTTTATTTAAGACCGCATGAAATATTTCCTGAAGTGAAATTGACAAGACAGAGACTCATATGATTACTTTTTAAGTACATGAACATCAAATAAGATGAAATAAATGTCAGTGCTGCTAAATGAATAAGCCAATATTTTAGGAACCAGTCTAAGACATTTACGTAGGGCACAAATCACACACACACACAAAAATATCAAAGAAAAAAAAAAAGAAAACCAAAATATCTTTTAATTAATCCTGTTGCAGTTACTGGAGACACCAGACCAGTGCTCCAGATCTTTTTCTGTGTTAGGATTTAGTCCACTTCAACTTACTTTCTCCAGCCTTCTTTCAAAGTAAAATGCCTACAGCCTTTCCCCTAGTATCCGCAAAGTCTGTTTGTGAAATCATACTCTGCTTTTACTTATGAGATCCACTGTGTAGAAAACGCCAAAGCTTGTTTTGAATCTGTTCCTGCTGCCTTGTTTTATATTTTTTAGGTTTTTTATTGGAATACAAGACCGTCTACTCATATCCATCCTCTGCATGCCCTAATGATTAAGCCTTCTTCATGTCTCTTATATGTTATTATTTAATACTTTTGTTCATGACTTAGTTATTCCTGTTGACACCTGAACTTTTTTCCAGTTTGCCCATACCCCTTTTGAAATTGTTCACAACCAGCTTTTATTCTCACTGCCCTGGACAATTTAGGATCAGTAGCAAACTGTTTTACCTAAGCTTCTGCTTTCACGAGCAGACTAGAAAGCAAACATTATATCAGTCTGCAGAAATCTAGCCATTTTAACAATATTAGTAAGAAATCCGAAGCTCAAAGACAGTTTCACAGGTTAAAAGATTCACCAGTTGAAAAATTAGACAAAAATAGGAAAAGAAAGTAAAATACTGTTAACATCATAAGGATGCTACAGAAGCTACTTCTAAGTAAAAAGCTTATATATGAAGTAACCTTTATTTCAGAAATATTCTGCAAAAGTCATAGCACATAGGAGTGTTACATTCCTGAAGATTCTTAGTAAATTGTATTTTGTCAGAATGACTGAGTGTATCACTTTGTTGAGAAATAGATTTAATGTAAAATATACAAGCTCTGGGTGCAAAGAAAATAAAAGATGAAGTTAGTCATGGGCAAATTTTTAGTGTCTTATTTTGATTTACTGACCTAGATTTAGGAACTGAAGATAACACAAAAACAAAAACATAACCAAAGTTAATTTGATATCCAACATAGGGCATTCACCACCCAGTACGTTGTCCAGCTGAACTTTTTAGAAGCCAAAGAATAATGCCTCCAGACTTCTGGATTAAGCACAAACCCATTCATTTCACAATACTACTTTACAGAACAAATATAGTGGTGAAGTCACCAAGTATACAATTCTAGTCCATTTGAATTACCACCCTCTGGGGCTTGTTAAAGCTATGGCTAATGACAGCCCCGAAAGCGTTACACAATAGTATCAAGCATAGCATAAGCCAGATGGTCAGATTTCTTTTTTCACACAAAACATAAAGCTGCTCTGAAACACTGTGTGGCTTGAGAACAGCCAGAGCAATGGAAGCAGAGAGCATGCAGAGGCCACATAGCCAAAGAAATACATAGTCAGCAAGCCAACAAAAGCAGTACTGAACCATAACAGCATCAGTGTATCAGACTTCCTAGCTCACACTGTTAATACCAAATTTAATGAGTACTCTAAGATTTGAACTTTGATTTTTGCCACTAGTATTTCCTTCAGTTCATCATTCATGTTTCCTCTTCTTCCCACCGCTGAACTCACTGTCTTTCACTACCTCAAAACATATTTATCAAATGTTTCAGACATGGCTCTTTGTGAAGGATTTGATGGTTTTTGTTGATGTTATTTCATGCACTTCTTAGGTAAGACACACCTTTTTCAGTGCTGTTAAGGGAATTTCAACATATAAACCAAAGACCTCTTTAATTTAGCAAGGCAATCCTTAAATTCCACTGATCATGTTATCACTTAAAAGTGCAATTTTCAAACTGTTAAGTAGAACTCATGATCAATTGTAAATCATTTGGTTACAAGATGTATCAAGTTAAAAATTTATAGCTACTTTGCTGCTATTGTAATGTTAATCATGTATATAGAACATTTGCTTATAAAATTTTACTCTCCAGACACAATACTAAAGTGTTTTCTGGTAAGCTTACTCCTTTAAATAAGGTTTATTTCTCAGCTTCTCTGATCTTGAGCTCAACACCCAATCTGTCTAAAACTTAAAATTTATCCGTGAAGAAATATTTCTCCTCAAGAAAAAAAAAAAAATCCCTCAGCCCAGTATGAGGATTTTAAACCTAAAAATCTGATCTGAAATATCAGCTGATTATTAACAAATCAGAAAGCAAAAATCTTCAATGGCAATCATCATATATACAGAGGTATTGTTGCCAGTGACTGCTATATCATGTAAAAGCATCTTGTGGGGATACTGAACCCCTTTCCCCTCTTGCTCCCTCAGTCAATACCACCCTTTATTAAAGAATTCTGTGAAAGACTAAATAAAATACTCAGAAAATTTGTTATCTGAATGCAAGACCTTTTTTTAACGTTTCTGGTCTCAGAAGCAGCTCACTGAAGTGAGACCATTTGTGCTAGAGAATGCCAGCTAAACTAATGAGGTCACATGGCAATGCCCTTCTGACACCATTGATCGTGATGGGGTTTCACCTTCTCTGTCCAGGAATCCTACAGTTGAGAGGGTTTTTTTAATAGCGTTTTAGTATTTTTGACCTGATAACTGGAAGGACTACAGCTCTACTAAAGGCAACATACTAGTGGCTAGCACAAAAGTGTTTTCCAAAAGGAAAGAATCACATGAAGGTAGTTCGAAGCCTTCTGGCTCCTTTACCATACAGATAAAATGAATGGTGGAGAACACATTCAATGGTCATCAATGGCAAAAATGCTTTAACTTTGCTGTGCTGTAGTACAAGCAATGAATGAGCTGAAGTTAAGATTAACAAATCGAGATTGGCAAAATCTATATATATCAAACAAAATCAGGGAAAAATAACTGTCCCATCTCACGTGTTTAACACCACTGAAGTCTCATGAAATAAGAGAGAGGAAAGAAAATGAAATATTTTACGCTATTTGTAGGCATCCAGTTATAACGCCCAAATGAGATTTGAGTATCTTGAGAAGTAAGGTTTCAGAAGACAACTCACAAGACACTTCGATACTCTCATCCTTTTCCAAAGATTGTCACCGACTAAAGGAGAAACCTACTTTTTTAATACATGTTCTAATTAGGTGTCTGAAGTTCAACACCACTCAGATATTCCCTTGTACACCACAATAGATATGAAATTAATAGTAAATTTAAAGCATAAAGATGAGCTAAGAAAAGTTCAAAACTTTAGACAGCATTTGGATGACATTTCTAGCTAAAGTACTTTCTTGCTTTCCATTTAAGTAAATACAGCTCACTACATTCCCTCCCTTGAAAAAGAAATCTTAATTTTTCCACAAACATGCTCTGCATTTATTAGTATTGTTGGTAGCACACTGAAGAATTGAAATTAGCACCATAAATTTAAGAGTTTTAGTAGGTTTTGCTGTCATTTGTTCTATCAGAGTACTATATCATCAAAAAAGATTTTTAAGAAGAAATTGTGACTGTTAAGAAACAAGACAGAAGAACAAGCCCCATATGCTACATTCTAAAAGTCAAGCTTCAATTTTCCACTATCTCAGAACACATGCTACTTAGTCTTTATATTGTAATGATGCATCAGTTTTATAGTGTCCACATTTGTTTTGAACAAAGTTGAACCTTCACTATTACAAGTGTATTTCCCATTGCAAGATTTCCATACACACCCCATTTAATCTATGAACCCCTGTCCCTTAACATGTTTTGATTAAGTTGCTAAGCTTAACATGTCTGTTGAAGGAGGAAAAACAGGAAAGACATCTCACATTAACAGTCACCCCTTTTTGTCATCAAGAAACAACTACAAAGCTCACTTGTGCAAGACTTGAATTTTTTTTTCTTTAATTAAGTTCTCGAGAAAAGATAATTATTTGTGTTCCGCCCACCCTCCCAGTATTCATCTATTCTGTAAAGTCCTTCATAGTAATAAAGATATTGGTATTTGTGCAGGACCTAGGATGTATAAATTTGGGGAAAAAAAGCCCAACTCTTTATTTAAGACAATCCTTCAACCACAAATGTAGTAAAAAATTCAACTCTGAAAATTTAAAAATTTATTTCATTTAAACAACCTTATACTACAATTTTGAAAAATCAGGTTAAAATTAAATAAAATATTTTGATTTAAAGGAATGTCCCCTACAAAGGTGAATTTAATTTAATGGAAACATTTTAGACTTCTGTGATGACAGTAGTCATTAGTTTCTATTAATGACAACGCAACTATATACACAAGACATAACAATGTTAAAAAAAAAAAAAGGCAATATTTAAAGAGAATATGAATTCATTCAAACCCTAGGGAAACTAATAAAAAATGGCCTTATTTAAATTTTCCCCACACTCTAAAAGCCATTTACCAGTTGTAACCAGTAAAAACATGCTGCAGATCTATCAAAGTACTCATAAACATGTTTAATCAAGGTCTATGTTGGCAGAGTTCCAGAAACCTGAAAGATGTGTTCAAACTACATAAAACATACCAAGTCGCAATTGTCGACATCTTCAATAATATGCTTAACATAAGACATCTCTCTCAGCATTCAGAAAACTAAAAAGCAGCTAAACTTGCATGCTTTGTTTAATATGCAAGTAAACCCTTCACTGTCCAAATGTAAAGCAATCAAGACCCATTTTGCGCTGAACAAGCTGCTGGTCTAACCACGAGATACACCAAATATCAGCACAGGTCCTGCAGCCTTACAAAACCCTTCTGAAATCCTAAATTCTGTTTCTCCCATAACAGATTAATATCCTTTGGGCTTTGGCAATGTAAGTACATTCAGATGAATGAGGTCAACAGCCGCATTTCTAAGACAAGCTAATGTGGATTAGTTTCCAAGAGACAACCAGTTTAATCACGTTAAACAGGGGTGATTGCCCAGAGCACTAAGTACAAAAATAAAGAAAAAATAAACCATAAGATATCCCTGGAGTGCGATACTTAACTGTATTAACTTTTTGACTCATTTATTCACTGTACACTTTGTGTAGCCGCTATAAAGCTTTAATTGAACCGCCTGAAAACACTTACCTGGTTGCAATATTCCAGCTACTGTGCAGCTGTGCTTACCTTTGAAGAAGCAATCTTCATTGTGTACAATGGTGACCTTTTGTTTTTTCAGACAGGCAGCCCGATGCACTTCACAGTGGTTTTCATAGAATTCTCCATCAGAACCACACACAGGCTTGTAATGTGGCTTGCAGTGCTCCATGCACAAACACTCAGCTTGGCCAGTCTCCCCATTCACAACGCAGTGTCTACCCAGACCACAGTACTTGTTTTCACATGATTCGAAATGGCCATCTTGACCCATATACCCTAAATAAAAAACAAAACAAAACAAAAAACTAATTACATTTTGTTTCATTGCATCCAGGATACAAAAATGATTGCATTATGTAAACGAAGTGAGAATATGTCCTTTTTTACATCTTTGACTAATGATTAACATAGGTCAGCCTGAAATGAAACAAACAATCTCATGAACATGACTAGGTATCATTTCAGTCATTGTCATGCGTTTGATTAAATTTAATTAAGAGCAACATCTAGTAACAAGATTTACTGTTTGTTCAAAAACTTTTAAAAATCATGTATTTTTACATGTATATTGAAGTTTGTCTCCTTAGGATTGCTATGCTATTGCATGTAATAGAACAATGCATTCTTTGGAATTTAGAACACAGAATACCTCAAGCTGGAAAGGAACCATAAGGATCATCAAGTCCAACTCTACTTCTTGCAGGACTACCTAAAAGTAAACCATATAACTAAGAGTGTCATTCAGATTCTCCTTGAACTCTGACAGGCAGATAAAATATACATTCACATGTTGAGACTGACACGCAGGAATAACTAGAGATGGGGCAAAGCTCTTAATCAACATGGAGAAGAAAAAACCCATCTCCGTGCTGGCAAGACAATGACATTTCAGGGAACAGATGGAAGACCAGGACTGATTCATCAAGTGAACAGTGGCTTGAAGGTGTCAAGTAAGTCTCTAGTATTATTTCAATGAGAAAAATGGGATTTGGATAACAAATAGAGCTTTAAGAGGGCTGGAGTAGAACTAAAGAAGTTTCTACTGGCCACAACTTCCACTTCCTTCTGCTCCTAAAACATGGAAATGGATCGTCTACATTAGGTTACTAAAACCATCTGTCTACTTTCTATCCTATCTGTGTTGCTGCCATCGTGTAAAATAAGTACTGTGGTCAGTAGCAGAACTCTAGGTGAAAGGGGAAGTTAAGTGCACGGTATTACTTCTTTAGAATATCCTCAGTTTCCATTCTGGCTGTCACTTCTTGGTGAGGGAAAGCGTACAGGAAAAAACACAGAATTGCAATTGCAAATACCGAACCCTCAATTATATAGGTGTTCCAATACCGTAATTCTGTCCCAAAGTGCAAAAATACTAAAATGTCTCCAAATGCAGGAATAGACATTGCCCTTCACAGTTACTACCTTTTAATCTTGCTGTACACTCCTAATCTCCAGAAAAAGAACTTGATCCCCAAGTACTATATATACCTATTATAATTCCTCGCAATACTTTCCTCACCGTCACAGCATAGCTGAATGATATTTGACTGTCCCAGAAAGAAAAGAAATAGTATGAATAAACAAAGGGCTGTGCATAATTTGGTAGAACTAGATTAATTTTCGTAACTGATGAGCTAACGTATCAATACAAAAGCTTGATGCACATTGCCTCTAACCACTGAGAATTTACATTTTTCACTTCAGCAGCAGAAGAAAATTCTTGCTATTTTCTTCTTACACCTACAGGTGTATTAGACCTAAGAAAACAGTGCTTTGATTCTTTGCTTTCCCACACAGCATAAATGTTCTACAGATGAGAGTACTACAGAATGCATGCAACTGATAAATTTGGCTCTAATATGACAAATACTTTTGCTGTATTACAATTGCTGTATAACAATTTGAGCACAAAGTTGAGAGGCTCATACTCACTTCAGATGTTGTATATCTGATATAAACACAGGAATTTTTATATACGTGGATGAAAAAATAGAGACCGGGCTGATGGTGGGTTTCACTGTCTGTGCACAAAAGTGGCTTAAAATGGGCAAACCCAATTCAACATTAACATATTCCCCTAAGTTTTTGAAAATATTACTTCTTATGCAAACATATCACCATTACATACAAGCAACAGACATTAACTGACAAATTAACATAAGTCCAGTTTCCTTCTATTACTGCTAACCTCAAATAAAGTCTTGCAGTGTCCTACAGTATTTTACAGCACAGGTCATGTACACACATTACAGAACCATAGGACTTCTTTGAAGCGATAGAAATGTTGCAGTTTGAGGCCAAAGTCCATAAATCATTATTGTTTCTGTTTTCTGCATTGGAAGATAAAGATTTCAAGCTGACAACAGATCTGAAATGCTGAGAAGTGTGTGGTTACTCAAAAATGCACTGAGCTGTACATTGCTGTGAAAGTAGAAACCAATTTAAAACTTCACTTGGGACTTCATTTTACTACTATAATTGAATCTGATGCTTGAATGCAAAACAGCTACTTTCAGATGAGGGAAAATGATTTGCATAATATATATTGGTATTTATAATATTGGTATAAGTCAGTATATACCAACCATGTACATCAGTAAACAACAAGGGGTTTGCCCTAATGAAAAACTATATTACTTTGTTATGAGATGTTTTATAAATGTCTCCATTTTACACCATTAACTATCCCAAACCAATCCATATATTTGCATACATCAACTCTATTTATTGAAGCTGACTGTAAAATTCCCACTGACCTCAACAGTGGCAGGATCTTTTCTTCTGCCACAGTCTTCACCTTAAGTTCAGCTATTTTTAATTCCTTCAGCATGTCTAACAAGCACTGTTCCGTGCTATTTTTAACTTCAGAACTTGTAGATCTTCTAAAGTATTTGATTAACACGAGCAGCTATGCAGTGTTTCAAGTGTTTTAAGTCCATATTTAAGAAAATAGTTTAAATGTTTACTTTTAAAACATCTACCAACTGGTGGCTACCAAATTACTCATACCAAAAATTAAATAAAATCCATGCAATATCAAATGAAGTGTCAAAATGTTCACAAACATACCTTTGACACAAATTTGAACTAAACGTGCATCCAATTCTGAAAATGTAAATAAACCATAAACATTAAATGGCTACTGTGACATACCAATGAATGGGTTTAGATGTAAATAAAATCTTTTTTAAAATAAGCTAGTGACACAGAAATCTAGAAATTCTAAGACTACCAACAGAGAACAAGATTATATGTAATGGCATAGATTTGATCTTCATCAGTTAACTCTAAATACTAATTTTATTGTGGAGGAACAAATCCAATTAGTAAAAGGTGCAGAGCACATGCAGTTGTCCTGGATCTTTTTCTTTCCCCTGATGAAGTGCTAAAGCACCAAGAACTGCAACTGAATAATAACGAAACTGCAAAGAGCTATTTTGAGCAATACCGAGAGAAGTTTTTCCATACTTACATTTCCTCTTTACAGTTCTAAGGAATTATTAATGAAATATTGGGACTTCAGAGAGGAATAAGCCAGTGAAACAAAGGAGATACCAGATGTTTTGAAAAGCATTAGTAAGGGTCATTTACTAGCTCTGGATAAAAAGCAGTGGCATTTTTTGTCAGAGTTGAAAAAAAATGCAAAATGCTTGACCAAAATATCATCATACAACATCAGTTTGTTTAGACAAATGCATCATCTTCAAATCTTAGCTCACTGCCAAATAAGTCTTTAACAATACAGAGATAAATATCTGATACACAACTTTTGTAATCATAAAAGGTTTAGTTGATAAAGGTAAGTAAACCACAGCTTCATTACTGGTCCGATACATTGTGCTAGACCTGAGTGCTTGTTCGGACTGGTAGAGCTATTGCAGGGGATTCAGGACTCTTACCAAATATACTTTTCATCAAGTTAGATCTGTCTCCTTGTCCATACCATGGTAGGAGGAATGAAAACTCAAACTAGCCCTCAAACAAAACCAACTTCTGCTGCTTTTTATTCTTCCAGTCCAAATTGCTAGAATCACTATCTTTAGCAAATCCTTCATTTTATTTTATGTTTCAAAAGAAGGCAATGCCTTTAGGTAGCAATAATTTTCATCTTGGAAAAGAGCTGCTTCCTGTTTAGGTACAGAGTTACAGGAATCTTGTCATTATCAAACAAGTAACTATCTTTTAAGCCCACATGAGCTGTGAGTTGCAGCCATTCACGAAACAACTGACTATTGCAGTGCCACTCAGGAAATCCCTACAATTACTTTCCTTACATGGAATTATTATTTATGGTGGTATACTTTTGATAGTGATACCAGATGGGGGGNTGTTGTTCGGTTTTGGTTTTATGAGGATGAGTTGATTTGGGGTTTTTTTTTGGAGTTCGTTGTTTTTGATTTTTTTTAATGCCAGCGGAGATCAGTCTCCTGGGACAAAATTACTTTGGATGTAGGACCTACTCAGCAGACCACAACCAGCTCCACCACCACCTTCCTCTAAATTATAAAACAAACAAATATTAAGGTTTTCCAAAGGCTGTTCTTTTATCTAAGCATTTAGATTTAGAAAGTAAACTTCAGGTTCCTGTATTTGGAATCCATAATGCAGTAATTTAGTAGAGAAGACAGACAGCCTAGCATATTCAATATTAAGAGACTGAGAACAAGCAAATCAAGATGACAAATAATCTACCCATGAATGATAATATTTTCCAGCAGTTTAATTGGTATTGCTTATGTGATGACAGGTAAGTGTGCATGAGTGAAGTGCCACAACACAACAGGAAAGTGAGTACTCATATTAGCATATCCTTTTCAGCCAAAAAAGTGTAATAGCTATGCAATCTGAGAGTGTCCATAGTACTATGGAAAACAAAACATACTTTCTTCAATTTGAAAGTAAGTCACAAAACATTTAAATTATCATAGCTTTAAGTTAAAAACCAAAACAAAAAAAAAAAAAAACCAAAAAAAACAAAAACAAACAACAACAAAACAAACACAACAACAAAAAACTAATAAATTTAATTAAAAATTTATTATGCCTGACAGCCAAAGTAGTTACATATTTTTTTTCAGATTAGCTTGAAACTTCTAAACAGAAATAAAATGAAAAACCAAACAAAATTAAAAGAGTTTTTATTTTTAAAAAAGCAGAGAAAGAGACATTGCTTTGACTTTTCTTTTTAAGACAAATTGTAATAAATCCACTTTCATGATGTCAATTAGAATTCCTCATACATGTTTCCTCACTAAAGACCAATTTAACAGCACTCAAATTTGAGCAAGCTTTAGATCGCAATCGCGCCATTTATACTTGGAAATTAAGTGGATATTTTAGCATGCAAAAGGCTCATGCACTTTTTCTTTTAACTAAACAGTTTAGAAAAACATTGCACATGGAAATTGGAAATTTGTGAGATTGGGAATGCCCACATTCTCCAGTTGGCCCTAGACTGGAATGCACACAGACTTTCTCTCTGTTGAGTCCTCTATCACAAACTCAGACCTTTTTTTTTTTTTTTTCTCTACCAATATAGTTTGCATTCATGGCTTATAACTTGCAGCATTACATACATATCATCTAAAATAAAGCAGCAATTATTTTTGGAGGTGACACATTGATATCTTGTGTACAAACAACCAATGCTGATTTCTGAGGTCAACAGTCCCATGTCCCATTCCTCTCCTTTTTAAAATAAAATGATTCAGTTAATGTCAATTCCAACTGTACAGCTGTATTTTTGTTCAATATACCATCTATGAGAGTCCTAACCAAGACTGTAATCCTAATGTCAGTAAGTGTTCAATGTAGCCTTAAGTTTCACATAAAGCAGAAAGCTCTCAGGGAAAGTAGTGGGGAGAAGAAAGAAAAAAAAAAAAAAAAAAAAAAAAAAAAAAATGAAAAGAAGATTGATTACCACCTACCATTAACACTGTAGGGCATTAACACTGAGTATGACCTTAGCATCATTTATCTGCTCATAAACATTAAAAAAACCTCTAGATTTTCCTTTTTTTTTTTTTTTTTTTTTNGCAGTAGTATTTTAGCAGCAATTCTCGGACAAATTTTAATATCATAGCAAGAGCAGTTTGTAATTATACGGACTGAACATGATACTAACTCTGCATTACTCATTATCCAGCACTCTTGGTTCTTCATTAGTTTAGCATTTTTTGGTTTGGTTATGAATTTTTTGGGCAGGGGGCAAAATTTAAAGAGTGGATTATTTGAGAGTAAATAAAAATTATTCATAATTTGTCAAGATAATGCTCATCGTAATAAAGGTTCCCTGCATAACTAGCAACACATATCTTAACTAAATAGATACAGGAATTGAACTCTCCTTACCAATGTACACTCTAAAGATGGCATTAGAGTGCCCTACCATATGCATGTCTGTATTTTAAGCACATGCCTGGATTTTAAACTGTAGCATCTTTGTTTGTTTGTTTATTGTGCAAGTCTATATTATAACAGACAATACAGTTTTAACAACTAAGTTATCTGCATTCCAAATTCTAACCAGTTTAGCGAAGTTTCTGGATACATTAGTAGGAATTTGCATTTCATGTTTTTCTGAAGAGGTAGAACCTCTAAAATATGGTCATCTGGGGCAGGGTGGTAGTGTGCAAACAGATCTGTTCTGGACATGTTCATGGATTTGAATGCAACTTTGGTAATTCGTGAGATTAGAAATGACCACATTTTCCAGTTGACCCTAGGCTAGAATGCACACAGGCTTTCCATCTGTTGAGTCTTCTCTCACAAACACAGGTTATTATTTTTTTTCCTTCCCTAAGAATATAATTTGCATTCATGGTTTTCCACTTTCAACTCCTTTCTCATCTCTCCACATTCAACTTCTTCTCTCACTCCCAATTTGTCAGAAGCTTAAGTAAGGGGAGGAAAAACACATCTACATGCAGCAGTGAAGGCAGAAGAAGAACAGAAGAGGAAGAGGGACCTATGGAAAGAAATTATAGATGAAAAAGACTACTTAAATAGTAACATTTTTCCTGACTGCAGAAGAACAAAGATGAGAATGAAAACCCCAAGGTACAGTAGTCAAGCCCAAAATTCATTCCTCTTAATTAAAATAAAGATTTTTTACACCATGGGTATGACAAAAAAAATCTCATGAAAGACAAAATTCTTAAAATTACAGTCCTTCAACACAAAGAAAATCATTATAGTAGCAATTCAAAGACAGTTGATTTTTTAATGAATTATTATGAACAAAATAGAGAAGTGTCACCTGGAATAGTTCCCCATTCATAAAGACTGAAGAGTATTCACAAAAGTTGGTCATGCAAAGAATTTTTCTGAGGATGAATTATAGACCAACAAATCTGAGGGACTCTGCCACCTTGCACTGTTAAGGTATAACTTTGTAATGTTTAGAATAAGAGAGGAGCTGAAAGAACTTTGAAAGATGATCGATATATAGGTACAAGAATGTACTTCATCACTCTAACCACAACAAAACAAAATGCCTGCACATATTCAGTTAAAAAATAAAAATAATAAAAAAATAACATCACTGAATACAGTGTGAGGGACAATTTAAACCACAAAGCAAGAGTAAAAACATGGAGTTCAAGATAATAATTGCACAGAGACAAAACAATGCATAGTTTTCTTAAATCAATATCTTCTTATGATTTAGAAGTGTAAAATAATTGTACAGCAAGATGTCTTTAAAAAAATCAGGGTAGAAATAACTTTTGTTAGAATACTGTTCTTCCTCCCAGGAGACTTTCAAGAGCAGAGGTGCAAACGTGCTTTGAAGGAGATAGAACAAGAGTGAGCTATTCTTGTTTCCACACCAGAAAGAACTCAACACTTCTGTCAAGCAATTCCTTGTCGTGTACTCTTTTCCCTAACTCTGCTAGACCTAGCTGTCATTGAAAGCCACAATTTGGATCTCTTCAAAGCTTTTCAGAGACAGAGGCAAAAACAGAAGTTCGTATCACTGCGCGCACACACACCCACAACCTCACACACAAAGAAAGCCTCCCCTTTGTAGGAAGACTGGAAGTACTGTAAGGACTTGTACCTGCTTAGAATTTGATTGAACTCTTCTAGCGTGCTCAGCATTTACCAGTGAGGACTGACTAACAGAAGCAGCCACTGATGTTAATATGAAAGAAAACAGGGAAAAGTGCCACACTTCTAAAGGAATAAAAATGCAAGACTGCAGTGAGTAAAAGAAAAACCCTATAATACCAACAAGATTTGTAAGCATTCTATACCCAGCTATTAACCTGAAATGTCAATAACCCCCCAAATAGTCTATCTGTTGGTCAGAAACAACTTTGCCTGTGTGAATCTCTTTCTTTTACCAGCACTCTTAAGCAAGCTTCACAGAAGTTAGCTTCCTCAGAAAAGAGAAAAATCAAACCATATCCCTTCTGCTTGAAATAAAATAAAAAATAAAAAAAAAAAGAAAAAAATTGAAGACAGGGACCAAAACACCATATCAGAAAAAAGAGAACAAATTAAATCACAGTTAGCACTACATAAAAACATTTTCCACTTATTAGGCAGAAACTTTTCCCACCTGACAAAGCCTCCAACTGCTCCTCCCCCATCCTGTGAGCTGACCCTTTATGGGCTTTCCTCGCCTCTGTTCTTGGGGAATCCTGTCCACAGCTGCCCATCCTCCTCCAGGCCAGCTTTTGCCCCTTCCTCGGGCCAGCGGCTGAGCCTCCTTGTTCGGGGCAGGGAATCAGGCCGTGTCTGCCCTCTTTTTCTGCGACCGAGAAGACTTTCTGTGGATTCCTGTCTCTATAAACTTCCTTGCCCACTCCTAGCACCATTAAGCATCTGCTTTGATATCACAGCATAACAAATGGCTATGACAACACCACCGTGCAGCCCTTCCTCCAGAGTAGCGCCCTGCTCAGATTTCTGCCTGAACCAAAATTAATACTGTGTCACTAAAGTGCTGCTGGGCAGCGCTCAGACTCTGTGCCCCGGGGCCCAGCAGCAGGGTCTTGGGTGCAACCTCATAGCTGAGGGGTCTGCAGATTCTCTCAGGTGAAATTACTATGATAGCTAGGGCTGTTCATGTGCTCATGGGAACCAAGAAAGAGTGGCTAAGGTTTCTTTCACTGCTTGGAGGTGAACTTCTGGCACTATACTAAGCCTTACAAATACCCCTTCATTTGTCATTCTCCTTATATTTGAACAGCGACTATTAAATTGGTAAAACTATCTGTGGGCTGAAGACACACTACTCGCCTTGTGCAGGAGAAGGGAAAACGTATACAGGTCTGAAACAAACAGCTGAACAGATCTGAACAAGAGCACTGCTGAGTCTACATGTAAATATAGATTGATATGCTTTGAGCAGTTTAAAGCCAGCAATCCATTACTTTCAATTACATCCTCAGTTGTACCTAGCACTTACTGTGTTTTTCTTTCTCGCATATTATCTTTGTCTTTTGAAAAATGTTTATTATTCATTCAACATCAAACCAGTGGCAAATAGTGTATTCTCTAAAACAAAGTGGGAAATGACATGCTTGCCACATCCCAGATACATGGACCTTTATTCAAATGGTTGATTGCTTTTCAATTGCAGCGCAGCAGGCAATCCTCTATTCTGCCAAATGTGTTACCCAATGTCACCAAGAGCAGGAAATGTTCATCACAGTGACAGCAGTTTTGAAAAGGTCATAGTTTGAACAACCTTTCACACATTTTAATGCTTATCTGAAATGCAGTTTGCTGAAAAACACAAAGGGCTAGCCTACTTCTCAACCAGACAAAACAAGCTGAGTATTGCTCGCTTGTTATTTAAAGACCAAACTGGTTCGTTTTAGCAACAATGATCAAAATAAGCAAACCTCTCAGTTAAATTATTGACTGGAATTTCCTTTTTACTTAGTTAAAAATTAGAAAGGCTGTTAGGATTTGGTCTCAAGAACCAAGGTAGTAATTACTGTATCACACAATAATATTAACTGTACCATTGTGGTAACTTGACATGAAAAACAGATCTGTCAATTTTGAGTTAACAGTAAAAGACTATTGTAGCTTCTATAGGCATATGTGTCTTTCCCTGGGATTAAATAAGCCCCTATATGAAACAACATTATAAACAGAAAATGTAACTTATGCCCTGATCAAGTAGCTGGCACTTAAAAGGTCATTCAATTATCCATAGTACAAAGTAGAATACCATAATCCAGATATTATACAATTCCTGTGTTAAACATTGAAAACAACACTGCTTTGTTAAGATTTTTTACTTAGAAGCACTCCCTGCAGAATAGAGCTGTGATAGCTTGCTGCTACCTTCCCCAGGGACCTCTACTAGAAAAAGTAGAATTGACATTAAGCCATATGGTTAAAGTGCACCATCGTTACTGTTCAAGCAAAGTTTAAAAAGAAATGTCAAGCATTTTCAGTGTTACTGATTAGAAACATTTGCTACTTGAAAATTTGACATTGTCCAATTTTTTTCAAGTTGTTACTAAGTAGCTGTGGTGGGTTGACCGTGGAAAGCAGGTAAGTGCCCACCCAGTCACTTTCTCAACTCCCCCCAGGAATTCAGAAGGAATTCAATGAGGAATTAATTCACTAATTCCCATCGGCAGGCAGATGCCCTGCCACTTCCTGGAAACCTGCCACCTCCTCAAAACCAGCACACATGAAATGGGCCAACAGGTCTGTGTCTTAACCACTGTTCCCCGCTTTCTCCTCCTTTCCTCTAGCTGTTAATGCTGAGCACAATGTCATATGGTATGGGTCAGTTTGGCTCAGCTCTCCTGGATGTGTCCCCTCCCAGGTTCTTGGTTTGAGGGGAACAGACTGAGAAAAAGAAAAGGCCTTGATGCTGTGCAAGCATCATTATTCTTCTTCTAGTTAATATGTAAAAGGAAAATAAAATAAAAATGCAGACCTCTCCTACATTATCGAAAATCAATCTGATAAGAAAACACATATATATCTTTATGAATGAGAGAGCATTTAATTTAAATCAGAAAGAAAAAAAATCCATTCAGATATCCCAACTTCCCCGCTTTTTATATTAGTTTATACAATTTCTGTCTAGTGACAAATTGCCTTTATTATAAACATGGCAAAATATTATTTTTATTCTTGCATAATATAAGTTCATAAAATCAGCTAGCATTGCCATATGTGAATTAAGCTAGGGCTTATATTAGATAATCATTAAGCATTTCAGAAAGACAAGCTACAGAATTAATTGCAGAAAAGCATAAAGAGTACTGTCTGCATAACAGAGTATTGTCTACGAGAACACCTGTAGTGGTTCCCAAGTGCCACACCCCTGGTCCAGCTGCTGCATCACTCCCCATTGGAAAATGGCCCAAGGTTCAACTGAAAACTACAGTGAGCACAGCTACCAAATAATTGTCAGTTGTTGCAATGCTTTAACTACTGAAGTGCAGGAAATTCTCAAATGATTGAAAAATGAAAATCCTTTTAAAATATTCATTGTATATGTAATTTCCAAAAGGAAGGCTAATTTTCATACACATTAATAAAGTTAAATAGTTTGCTATACATCATACTTAAGTGATTTCAATTAATTTATGAAATGAGACACAAAGACATGAATTTACTTTTTATACCTAGCTAAATAAACTTTGTTGTGTTTTTCATTATACTGAATTGAAAGTTATTGTAGGTCAACAAACCCTGTTTATGCTTGGCAACTCTAAGTTAGCAATTTCAACAGAAATAAACATTTGATCACAAATCCTTTTTAAATTGCAATGCCTCTGCAACTAAGTTTTTACAAGTGTTTTCATCATGAACAGTTTAGTTAAATGGCTGTAATTATAATGCAGACCAGTTTTTTCTCTGCGCTTAAAGGCCACCAGCTATCTTTCAACTTACAGCAATTCAAAAACTGGCAAAGAAATCTAACTGAGATCTGTGTGACTCGCCTAATTAGTTTAAAGTTACTGGAACGATCCACCCACCTTGTTTTCCATAAACCATTATACTTTTACAGTATATGTTTATACTTACACACAAGTGTAACTGAATTAGAACAATTTTTTTCTTTTTTTTACTGCACTGTAAGGTAACATTCATATAATGGTTATGTACATTTTAGGTCATGACAAAGTTTATTTTACTGTCTTAATTTCCTCTTGTGTGCAGATAAAGCAGCACAATACTAAAGTCTAGGCAAAGAGCAAGGAAAGTACAGATAGGAATGGATATGCACTTCTTTTAAAGCACTTTATTACGTAAATTGCCATAGCCATTTCTGAAGAATTTGGATGTCAGTTTATTTCCAGTCATGCTGGTTAGTATAAACTGGCTGTTAATTGTGTCTTTAAACCTATCCATTATTTTATACAGAATTTAATCTGCACAATTTTTTGAATGTCCAACCAAAGCTAAATGGCAGTTTAATAGTATTCATAAAGAAATTTCACAGAATTCTGTTACTGCTGCAATTTTGAGAAAGCAGCAAAATGATGGATAATATATGTGTGTATAAAGCTCTTTGGAGCTCACATACACCATTCTTGAAAAACAGCTGGAAAGCTCATGACCTAGAAAGAATATTTTTTATTTCCTTTATAGTTATTCTTAATTTTCTACCTGAAATTGATAGCCAATATAAAGAATATTCATAAATATGTATAGTCTATTTTAATTTCAATTAAAAGAAAAGTGGAGTGATTTTTTTCTGAGTATATTTGCTATGACAACATGCAAGTAGTCAACTCATTTGTTCCTGTTACTCACCCTTGCAAGAATTATGTCTTTCCACTCCATGTTTCCTTTCTTGAAGTAGGATTTTTGAGTGGACAACAGACTTAACAGTAATGTACCACTGACATGAGCACTGTATGAGCTCCACAGATTAACTCCTCAAAGTTCTGTGGGTTCTGCAACGCAGTCAAGTCAAACTGATTTTTTCAGAAACAGAGGGATGCATGCTCTCCGGTAACTTTGTGCTATGGTAAAACAGCTGCTGAAGATTTTCAGGGCAGTGATACCAGCTGAAACAGATAAGAATGTGCCTGCCTCCTGTCTTGAACTCACTTATAGTTAATCAGTTTAAATGTAACTCTAAATTACACAAGTTTCTATCTGCAGTGTGTGCAGAACTCTTTGAATATTGTTGATTTAAATTGTGATAAGCATGGAGCACATAAAGTCTAACAGACATGTTTAGATACCCTAAAATGTTAGCTGTATACTGAAAATGTGGAAAATTGCTGAACATGTGTACAATACTATTAAGAGTAAGTGTAAATTTAAGTATTATTCTCCAAACTAACATCACAATTAATGTAATAACATTAACATAGTGCAGTTTAAAAATTAGTTTTATCAAATCCACGTTGTTAGAAAAAGTATTAGGAAATTAAAATGTGACTGACATAAATTTAGTTTTTTGAAAGCTAGGTTTGGGAAATAATCTCATTATTTTGATTTGAAGCTGTCAGTCCTGTAACACTCTGTCGGTGAGTATGTAAATTGCAGTAATCTTTGACCAAGTAATTGCTCTGACTCTGCACTTTCAACTGCTAAAAGCAAATTATTGTGGAGTGACTAGCTTTCTCCCTGTTGACTAGAAGTTTGATTTTGGAGGTAATAACCGTATCCCAGTAAATGTTTGGCACTTTCCCCAATACATTCTGCTTTCCTAAACTTGTGGAAAGCTTTCTTCTTTGAGAAACAATCTCTTCTAATGCTTCATACATCATAAATCTAAGGTAGGACTGCTCAGGAAGTGACTCAAACCTTGATGCTATTTGTGGTGATCTGTGGTCCCAAAATCTAAACTCAAAGAATATGTTCATATTCTAAATAAACTGGAAAACAGTATTCAGACTAGATCTACACCACTTATCACATTCAATCAGAAAGCTTAAATTGAACTGATGAATGCCATGGTGGGACTGTCCATGGTCATGGAGAATATGAGTTTCTAAATCTACATCATGAGTCACTGCCCAACTCAGGAGGCCATGTTTAGGAAGTAGCTTTCATTTAATCAATGTACAAGCATTACATAATTGTTGGTGAAAGGTATGTTCTGGAGAAAGTGATCTGTTATAAGGTCTTTTTGCCCAGGGTTTTTGTTTTGCTTTGGTTTGACTATAATTTAATTTGAAGAACTGATTAGCAATTTATACACTTCTTGAAATCAGCACTACAGTGATTTTTGTTCCAAGTTGGTTTTTACTTCACCTTGAAGATAGTCTCTTACTATCTTACCTTTTATGAGACTGGTTGGTCTGCTCTGTTTGACTCTACCTGCTGTGTGCAATGCTATGACTCCTTGACCTAAACCCCTATCCTAAAGAATCCTCAACAACTGTAAGAATTTAGCAAGTATCGTTACAAGTTCATAAATTCATGTTCTTGGTTTGTGTAGCAATCAGGTACAAATGAAACTTCCCAAGAGGCAGAAGGTGCATTTTCTGCTTTTGATAGCCTTCTGTTCTGTTTTTCTGTGCTAATCACAAACTAATAAGAATCAGACATTCAATAGTATGAACAGCTTGAGTCCTTGTAAAATTAACATTCTCTCTTTTCTCTCATTACTAGCATCTCATTAATAGCAATTATACAAATTCAAAATAAAACAAGGAGCAAAATAACTTCTGGGAAAAAAAAAAAACTTCCAAAAACTTTTTCCTGGGTAAAAATAACTTGATAGAGCTAAAAACTAATTACATTTGAAATTCTTGGACTCATACTGGTTTTTGAAGTCTTAAATTTGTTTTCCTAATTAAAATTCACACAGTTTAACATATTTGTGTTGATTTTCATTAGTAAGCTAGCCAGCAATGGCTGGACACAAACACAATTGCTTGTAACTGTTTAATGATTTAATATTAAACAAATTGCTATTACCATATACAAGTGGAGCTCTCTACTGAACACAGTCTGTCTATTTCTCGCATGCACAATGTCAACATTTATGTGCCCATCTACAAAAATATATTACATCTTTATGCTTAGATTTATATAGAAAATTGCAACTAGAAGAAAATAATTGTATGCGTAGTGTTATGGAGAACATTTGAAGTGCATGCAAAGAACAATGACATGAACACAGAATATTCAAAATAATTGAGCAAAATGTTAAGTGCACCATCTGAAGTTTTGTTGGTACCATCTGATTCCTGCAACCACCACAGAGAGCATATCAAGTGCTAATGACTAAACCTGACAGGCTTTCAAGGTCTGAGTTTTGTTTGGTTGGTTTTGTGTTTTTTTTTTTTTCCTATAAATGGGCTATTTATCATTTTAGTTTAAAATTTGCTTCACTTCAGGACCATAAAAATGAGAAGTCATGTTGTGCCTCTGTCAATTTCTACTTACTGAAATCAAGGTAATATCATTTTACATTACAGTTATTAATACGTAGCTCATGAGAGACCTTTTCTGGATTACTGGATCTATACTGATATGAAAGCAGAGGGAATTAGCTGAGTTCTTTATTGAATTCATGCATGGTGAACAGCATATTTCTTTAAAACAGTATTGAGAGTGAGCTAAGTTCATACTGAACAAATATATATAAATAGAAACCAAAACAGCAGAAAAAAGTGTTTAGTAGAGTGATTTCTTCTCACTTTTTTTTTCTAATATTGTATTTTAACAACAAAGAAAAAAGGACAAATCTGTCATGGGAGATACTCAGATAGCATCTAGTGTTTTTGATTGTAAAGTGACATGCAATCTCATAATGATATCTAACAGATCCCTTTTTAAGACAAAACACACCACAAGAAACAGCAGATGAACAAAGTATTACTTTTATTTCCCTATTTTCAATTCAGTCCCTAGAATCTAACAATCAACAGCAAGGGCACATACTCCTATTTCTCACTTCTGAACTCGGCCTGAAGATCATTCTGGCAAACAGGGATTTTTTCTTAATTCTAGTTTGTGGGAGGAAGGAAGGACCTTTGCTGCTGTTCAAGCTTCTTGGGGGATAGCCATCAGCTTGAAAAAAACTATCAGTGTAATGCCTTGAAAATCCATTTGTTATGTCTGAGCTTGAGTTTGATGGATGACACTCAAAGACAGGAAAAAAATTACAATGAAACTTGTTAAGCATGTGATTTTGGTTCCTAAGTTCACATCTAAGGAAATACAGAAAACACAGCTAAAGAAATAATAAAAGATGTGGTTCTTTTTTTTCATTTGGTTCAGCCAAAGCATTTAGAAAACAGGCATGTCTGTGTTATGATCTCAAACGTGTCAATAATCTACACTTCCACCATGACTGGCTTGAAATACCAAGTTATTTGAGGTGTTTTCCTCCTATTCATACGGCATACCATAACATTGCTAATAACTTATACCAAAAAAAGGAAAAATCCCAGAAGACTAAAATGACAACCATTTATATTCCATTTATATTTTAACCTGCTTTATCCTGAAACATTGATCTGTTAGAGTTCTACTGAACTCTTCACTTTGGTTTGTGATGTTCAAAGCTTCTGGTGGACCTGCAGTGACCATGCAGAAAAAAATTTGGCTTCATATTACTTTAAGAAAATAAGGGAACTAAGTAATACAACTCTTTTGCAAAACAAAATTAAACACAGAAGCCTTGTATTGAACTACAGACTTTATCCTCTTCAGTACCAAAAAAGAAAATTTAATGTTGCAATGTGAAGTAATACAAGGATGTATATGTTGCATTACTGCTGCTCTACAAGAGCTTTATTTTGCATGGTTATGTTTCTTACCTGTCCTAACTTTCCTACTATTTTCCAAAAGAATCCAATTTTGTATTAATTCAGTCAGGTGTAAATTCTGAGCCTTGAATAGCCTGAGTTTCTACTCCAGGTGGAAAAAAGTAATCATAAGAGACTTGGAGATAGCAGCAGAAATTGATTCTTGAGATCATGAAATTTTTTTGAGCAAGATGAATTCCCTCAAGCGTGGCAGTTGTTACAAAAAAGCCTATCTAGTGACAAGGACTGGAATGTGAGGAAAGACTATCATTATTACATTCCCCCTAGAATCGTAGGAACATTAGAAAATAAGGAGTTATCTAAAGAAACTCAGTGTGTATTATTATGTTATTGTTGTTGAGGTGTTCTGAAACAATCTCATTGAAAATGTAGCTTTCCTGAAGAACAGGAAAAACAAAAGGAAAGCTAAATGTTACAGGCATGTGAAGAAATGGGAAGAAAATAGAAGGTCCATAAACCCTAAGTTGAAGTAGAATACCAACAACCCAAAGGCCAGAATGTGTTAAATAAACCTATTAAATTAAATTAAATTAAATTAAATCTACTGTAAAGTGAAAACTACTCTTAAAAACACAGCATTACAAGTATGCAAGAAATAATGCATAATTCATATATATTATATAAATTCTCATAAATCAACTCAAACATCATTAGAAACTAGATATATTTTAATTCTAGTACTGACTTTAAAAATAAATATCAACAGAATCTGAAGCTAAACTGAAAAATATATTTTATTAATAAGTATAACATCTATCACCAGGCAAATAACTCTATACCCTATATTGGTATGCATATCTAACTATTCGATAAACTGTAAATTCCAAGCTATTACACAAAAGAATTTATGGAATATTGACATGTACTACTGTGTGCTGAGTACAAGAAATATAGTAGTGCATGTAATTGAGAAGAAGTGAAAAACAACAAAGGAAAGTAAAATGTGAGGTGAAAAAAACTGGTATGGACGGGTTGTCAAGGAATCTGTAATGGAATTCATATAGTTTGTGTGCAAACAAGGACACATGAAAAGCAATGGAAATGTGCATTCTTCTCTGTGCTTTAGGGAGAGGGGTGTTATCCTGAAACTCTTTTATTGCTTTTCATAACATTACTATCCTTTCTGGAAAGTAAAATGGAAGTATAGCTGGGTAAAAAAAAAAAATATATATATATTTTTTCCTCATCCCCTTTAAGGAAAAGCTGATTTATTACTATGACTCTTAGCCATCCTTATAGTTGAATAAAAAGAGTTAGTGACTTCTTTTGGGGGAAATAAGATATTCCAGTCAAGCAATTCCTGCTCCTTCCCTCCAAAAATCTTCTTTCCTTTCTATCATCTTCTCCTTTGTTCTACTGAGAGAGAAAGGAAACTTCCCTCTTTCTGAGATTCACAATTCACAAACAGCTACACCTTTTTGCTTAGTCAGTTCAAACTTGTTTAAAGTGAAAAACTATGGCAGGCAGCTTTGTTATTCTGTATTCTTGCATTTCTGATAGTGCAATAATGAAATCAATTATTACCTGAGGCTGAAAGTTGAAACAGAAAATCTATTTTGGTCCATCTTGGCCAATCTTACAAACAATGCCTGATTACAGGACTTTTGGAATATGTTTTATATTGATGCTATACAAGAAATACATAGTTTGTTAATATTGTATAGATAAGAATTGTACAGGCAGAAAAAATAGTCTGTATCACAACTTAGAAATTAAAAAGTGATACGTATACAAAGGAAGACTAAAACAAAGCTTATGGCTTTGTTTCAAGGAAGACTAGCATCAGAATGAGCTTCCAATGATCTGCAGACAGCTCAATCTCTGTTTGTAGAGAAAGGGAAATACATTCAAGATTAACAGAAATTACTATGTCTCTTTATAAAACTCCATTTTAATACTGTGCATTAATATGGGGAAGTTGCAACCTGTGATTCAGTTTCTTTGTTTTTAAACTAGAATATTCCCGAGGGGTCAGAAGTTAAAGTATAAAACAACATCCAAACACAGGTAAAGAAGAAAATATTGACCATTAAATGGTGAGCTATCTTTTTTTCCTAAGAACTTGAACAATTGTAAAGATATAGAGACCTTCAAGAGCAATTGAGCAGAGTTCAGAACAAGGATCCTTGTTATTGACAAACAGGCACAGCTATGGGGAGAAGGTGCCATTGCTCATATATGCCAGTTCAAGAAGAAAGGTCAGACATTTGCCAAAATTACTCCAGAAAAATTTCTTGTGTGAGATACCAGGACTGTGCAAAAGGAAGATGCACTGATCACAACACATCTTCCTGCTGTAGACCCATTTTATTTTCACCCATAGCATTCAGATTTTGATCAAAAGATCCTCCTAATTAAACCATCATTCTGAAAGCAAAATATTAGAGTAACTTGACACAAATGGACTCCTGGACATATCAAACGACCTTTAAATAAATCTAGTACTTTGTCATAAAAGAGATAATTAAAATTAATCAGTCCTAAAATCCAGTACTTTGTGCTAGGATATAAAATTCTGTTGTATACATGTGACGTAATAAAACTAGAGAAAAAAAAAAGTTATATTTTAGCATTAAAAGAACGAGACAAATGTAGTAATATCTAAATTCTTCTTGTGCGCAGTAGGGTCTACTCCTCATTATAAAGTCCAGGTTGTTTTGGTTTTTATTTGTCAGCACTTGACATATTCATATAGATTCCTTTTTAAACCCAGAGGAAGGAAACACCACATTTAACCAACTTTTATTAGTTGGCATATTTGTCAGGCAAATCCAATCTCTAAATAATGGTCTTTTATGTAGTTCTCAAGAGAATAACACGTCAAAAGCTACTAATATTTAAAGACTAAAACTAAAGTAAAATGATAGTAAATTATTTATCATCTATCTATTGCCATGGGCCAACATTCTTCTGCCATGATCCATCATACATGACAGCTAGCTCTGTGGATAATTCCATGCACAAAGTAAATTTTAGAGTAATTGTTAATAAAATAAGCAACTACTCAACATGAAAAATGAGTAGAAGAAGCTGATCTAAGGAGAAAAGTAACTCAAAAGGTGAGGAACAATTTTGTATGTTATTTTAAAAGGCTCAAGTACGTCTTTAATATTAAAAGTTAAAACCTATTTCATTAGAGAAAGCAGACCTGTCAGGTAAATGATACGTTACTCTACTAAAGTTGTTCTCATGCTGTGTTTGTTAGGATTCTTATAAATAATACAATAAGAGTGATTACACAAAATAAAAATTGAACTTGTACTGAAGAAGTACGTTGCACTTGGCAACATGAAGGAAAAACCAAAACTCTGTGTTCAAAAATCAGTTTTTCATTTTGATAGTGATTCTGATAAGGAACACTGGAAAAAAATCACTGAATCACAGAATCATGAAATTCTCAGTTTTGGAAGGGACCTCTAGAGATCATCTAGTCCAACTCCCCTGATAAAGCAGGATTGCCTAGAGCACATTACTCAGGACTGCATCCAGGCGGGTCTTGAAAGCCTCCAGAGAAGGGGACTCCACAACCTCCCTGGTTAGCCTGTTCCAGTGCTCTGTCACCCTCACCCTAAAGAAGTTTTTCCTTATGTTCGAGTGGAACTTGCTGTGTTCCAGCTTGTGCCCATTGGCCCTTGTCCTGTCACTGGGAACCACTGAAAAGAGTCCAGCTCCATTTTCCTTCAACCTACCCTCTAGATACTTGTAAACATTAATAAGGTCTCCCCTCAGCCTTCTCTTCTCCAGGCTAAAGAGTCCCAGCTCTCTCAGCTTTTCCTCATACAGGAGATGCTCCAATCCCTCAGTCTTCTTAGTTGCCCTACACTGGACTTTTTCCAGTTCCCTGTCTCTCTTGAACTGGGGAGCCCTGAATTGGATGCAGTATTCCAGTTGTGGCCTCACCAGGGCAGAGCAGAGGGGTAGAATGGCCTCCTACAACCTACAGGCCACAATCTTCCCTATGCATCCCAGGATTCTATTGTCCCTCTTGGTGACAAGGGCACATTGCTGGCTCATGGATAATTTTCTATCTACCAGGACTCCCATATCCTTCTCCTCACAACTGCTTTCCATCAGGGCCACCCTTAACCTATATTAGTGCCTGGCATTTTTCCTCCCCAGGTGCAGGACCCTACACTTGCCCTTGTTGAACCTCATTAGGTTCTTCTCTGCTCAGCTCTCCAGGCTGTCCAGATCACGCTGCTCTGGAGTGTCAGCCAGCCCTCCCAGTTTGGTGACATCAGCAAACTTGCTGAGGATACACTCTGTCCCCTCGTCCAGGTCATTATGATCTTTTATGCTTTTGTTAAGTACTTTATAAAATCAAAAGGTATTTACCTAAAATATTAAAGAATAAAGAATTCTGCTGAACTAATAAGTATAAATACAGTTTTCTGCTAGAGAAGACATTAACTTCAGACTTTCAACTCTCATCACGTGTTTTCCAGTATGTGATAAAATAATGAAATATAATAAAAGTCACCACAGTTACTTTGTTTAGTATTCAACATAGTTCATGGTCATGGAAGTGTTTAAAATACACTAGTAAGCATCATGATACTAAAGATACTGAGAGAATAGCAATCATAATGAATGAAGCTGAACGGAAAACAGTGTTCTTGCCAAAATTGGTTCATGTTTTTATGTTACATGAGTCTCTTTATTAGAATGTGCAAATTTGTTGGGGAAAAACAAAAACAACCAAAACTCCATGGGAAGACATTGTCCTGAAAAAATTGACCAGGTAAAGTCGTTGAGACTGTAAGAGACAGTAGTCAGATTTTTTTCTTGAGGCAGAGGATACTAAAGCAGCTCATACTTAAAATACTTGAAGGCAGTAGGATTTACTGAGGGCAAAAAGCCTCTCAGCCCTAAAAAAAATTACAATAAATTCTGAGAAGTCTCAATTCACTGTCACCATGGAATTTTGATTTATTGCTGAAACAAAAGAGGACCAGCAATTTTAGTTGAAAATTTGTCCAAGCTTAAGTATACTTTAGATTTTCCCCATATTGAGAAAATTTTCTCCATATATCTCTGAAATAGCACAGTCACTTTCTGTACTGGAAAGCAATTGCTGCTCCCTTCACAGCTTGCTTTCCATTAATACTATTCACATGAATGGTACTCAGTAGTATAAAGCTTCTTTATAGAGGGTACACTTAGGGTTAAGCTTCAACTATACAAATATCTGACAACAGATGACACAGTACAGGAATCTTATAATCTGTTCAGAGTCCTCATCTCTTCCATCCTCTTGCAGTGAAATGAATATTCTTTCTAGTGTCATTTCAGAAAAAGAAAATGATGAATACTACTCATTCTGCACTAATACACATGCACATCTCTCTTCTCTGCTGTCATTTGCAATACTTTAGAACAGAATTTTGTCTTATTACTCCTAAAGTACAGAACCTAGCACTTCTTTTCATCTTTTTCCTATTTCTGCTACTCCACCTTTAAATAATCACATCTTCTGAATACCTCCTTCTATTTTTTCTATGTTAAACTTTTTTAAAAATGCAAAAAAATCCTCACCCACTCCAAGATAACTTTCATATTCATTTGTTGAATTCTAGTAAAGGTAAGAAGAAAGAATCTTAATAATTTAGTTCTCCCACAGAATACTGTCCTACTAGAGCTGTTACACTGTTTATGGGAGCATTGCTGTGTAGTATTAATATCACAGAATAATACCAATTCTTCATAAACAATGCACAATTATTACAATAGCACCATATACAAACTGATACTGGATGACTTTCCAATTTAAGACAGCTGAACTTCATTTAATATAAATCAGTGAAAATAGATTCAAGCCATATTAATACCAACTTAGTTCTGAACATACTAGCCCCTCTTTTTGGTAATTACAATAAAACAAAGCAGTTCACACCACTGTACATCAACAGCAATCTGACCATGTAGGTTATCCATTCCTCTGAGGAAGTAGTGGAAGCCAGAAAGGGAAGGCAGGCACATTACCTGTTGTTGACTAATGACTAATTTGAATCAGGTGTTTAAAGTCCACATGATTCAGCTTGATATTTAGGGACAAAAATGAGTATGAATGAATATCTGCTATATAAGGATTAAGACTGAATGTTTCAGACACTTTTCTGTTTAAATCCTGAGTACGACCTACACCACTTCTGGAGTGTACTCTTGTGGAAGGCACACAGTCCTCCCCTTAAACAAAAATGAAGTTTATGATCCAGTTTTCCTTTTCCATCTCTTTTATGAATTTACATTGGTTCTTTATTGATAAAATGACAATTATTTGGCAATATCCAGTGAGAATTACAAATAAAGGATATAAATTTATTTGTGAGCTATCAGTTTAATGAAACTTGATTTCTCACAGATTTTTGTCTTCTGTCTCTCAGTTCTGCCTTTTCTCTTTACTTTCCTTTGTCCCAAATTTTTCTCCTGTTTTCATAATAGGCAGAGAACATGGTGACTAGACCAACTATATAAGCCAAATGACATGCCAGCATGTATAAGGTGGTTGGCCTGCCATTACTCACATGTAGCACTTATTGTGAACATGCTCTTTTCTCTCTGTGAGATAATAATTAAGTTAATTTTGTAAAGTTGCTGATTAGGACAAAACTGGTAGAACATATTTCTGAGACTCTGATTTTTCTTTCAAAGCTGACTTAGTCTGATCAATGGGCTTTAAAAAGTTATTGAGGGGATTGGTAGAAGAGGAAAAAAAAAAAAGACTTCATAAGCTTCATTTTCTAAAGAAAGCAGACTATAGAAGAAGAAAAAGAAAAATGTAAGGAATTCTCAGGTAGCTAATAAGTAGTTGACTAGGAAGCAGCAAATTTATGTTTGGACAGAGCTGTTTATTAAGGCAAAAAACCAACCTCTATGAGGAGGAATAACCACCAGATTTATTAAAGAGAGAAAGGGTTTCACAAATTTTTTAATGCTACCTAAAACTGATGGAGTAGTTCAACTCCTTGTGCTAGGTCTGTAAGACCTCTCATACATAAGCACATTCCTAGCACTGATAAATAGTTTCATTATATTAATCAAGGGCGGCCATCAACTTACAAATGCAAGGCAAGTTCACTTCAGCATTATCACAGCATTTTTTTCCCTATTTAATTGCTAACTATATTCGCTAGTGCATAATTTTACTTGTCATTTCCCTTAAAAGTTAATCACCTGCAGAAATTTTAAATAGCCCTGAATTCAATATAAAAATCAAACTCTGAAATTTTCTAAACTTTCACTTTTACCTGTGGCTCACTGAAAGTGTGGGAAGGTCAATTATATACAATCCTCTTAAAATTAATTTATTTCTGTAACTTGTACTTGAATCATAGATGACTTCTGTGGCAACGTTCATGTATTAATATGGAGAAATACATAGCACTTTGCCACTTCAGTAGGCATGATGTAAAACTTAAATTTTCTCTACAACAGAAACAAAACTTCATAAGCCTGCTGCTATTTAAAACCAATGCATTTTAAGTATGATTCCTGATACAAAAACTACATGTTGTTCTTTTGAAAGGGAAGGCAAGTGCTTTTGATTTTTTTGAAAGGGACCCAAGTGCTTTGGAGTAACCTGTGGGCTATGCAATAGAAGAGCATGAAAAGTTCATGTTCTAAACACAGACATCAAACTTTTGAAGCCTTAAATTGCAGATAGGCTAAATTTGCTCTTCAGTATTCAAGGTAGATTACATTTTTCTAAGTATCAAGGGTGAAATCAACCACTGAAAAAGTGATTATTGTTGAAAGCTGTGCTAAGTGTCATGTGTCATCCTGAAATCACCTCCATCTGATCTTCAGTTTTCTCAGCACACCAACATAAAATCCTTCTAACCTTTGTAGTTTCTCTTCAGATTAGGAGCTTTATTTTTTCTCTGTGATCCCATCACAATGAGGCCTAGGGGTGTATCTCTGCTTTGTAATCACAATGGAATTGGCACCCTACTTATAGACCACAGAAGCAAATCCAGAGTTATTAGAGTGCATGACAGAACACGGGAAGATTAAAGGTAAAATATTGTTTCAGAGAGGTAAAGAAGGAAAGTCCCACTGTGTTTTCTCACTTGTCCCTTTAAATTTTCTATGTTGTAGAGTCCAGAGATTTTGGTGGCTGACAGGCTTTTCAGACTGTGCCTGTAGTTGAGATGCACAATACTGCACTGTATGCGTTGAGTACATCATCATCAACACCAAAATAGTGGTGTTACTGAGGAATATTAGCTACTTTTCTTACTAATAATCATACATTCTCACTGGAACTACCTTTGAACTACTATTACAAAGGCTCAGTGGATTTCAGAAATTAGAACATTTCTTGTGTTAGGTCACACTTTCTAATTAAAAATGCCTTAACCAGGAATACTGAACTAATGCTGTATGCTGCAGACTCACCTCCAGAAATCCCAGTATATATTAGGCAAGCTCTCGTTCTCAAGCTTTGGGGATGTTTACATAAACCTAAAATGCTTCTGCAGTAAGGAGATAATGTGAAAATGCAATTTGTCTGCTTCCGTGGCTTTATCTTATTTAGTTTTAAACATATGTACTTTTTATGATACTGTTTACTTGCATTTTCACCATTTTTCACTCAGAAAAAAATAATCCAAATGGAAACCTTTTATAAAGAAAAATCAGCATCAGTATTCAAAGAATATAATTATCAAAGAATTTTGTTTTCTATGGACAGTACAAATAGATGGGGATGGAAGTAAAACGACTGCTGGCATAGCGGATATGTCATAAAATTCCTTTCAAATACATAGTGCGACATAGAAAATTTATTTCCTGTTGTGGTGGGGAATGTGGTCAGCTCCCAGGAAAAAAGAGAATTAGAACATATAAGCACACACTTTAATGAGTGAAATTAAAGCTCTTCTTTTTTGCTATAAACAAATACATAAATAATCCTACTTTAGCTTCAAGAAATAATGTAAATGAGATTTGGAAAGAAAAGTGAAACACTGTTTTTCATACTACTAAAAATTCTGATAACCATAGATATGTTTCAGAAACCATGTTGGCTAAGGTATGATACAACGGGCTTGAGGTCTGGTGACTTTTTTTGCATTTCTACCATTTTCTCTAAACCTTGGAGACATAGTTAATTCAAACTGTTGTGGTGTTCTGGTTTTGCCTGCAATATTTTTTTGTTTGTTTTTAAACTCTGTAAAAACACATTCAAGTGTCCAGATAACATTGATAAGCATTAAGCCAATGGCAGCATCCACTGAACAAATATGCTCCATATTCACTAATCCAACATATGCTACAAACATCTTCTGAAAGTAATTGCTTTTGAATACTTATAGCTTTCTTCCTAAAGCCAAGAACATAATGACAAATTGCTAGGAATTCTACAACCCTTCACAAGGAATGCAAATATTCAAAATTTAACTGTCTTATTATTAGCTTCTTGGCACTGTTTTGTAACTGTCATGACTGTTGCTGGGAGCATTTTTTTCATCTTCTCAGTCTTTCCTCCCTATATGTATTCTAGGTTGCAACTGTCAGTTCTGTCCTTTTTTCTTGGCTTTGCTATATAAGTGCACTATACACACAGAACTAAAACCTGAAAGAGAGGTTGGTACAGACTGTTTTTTGCCCAACTGTTAATAAAGAAGTTCCCATTAGAAACTGAACTGGCATCAGCATGAGTTCCGTTAGCTTTCAGGTAGAATTCAAATTTTAACCCTACATGGAGACATTAAAATTGCTTCTCTTCTTTGTGACATAGTGCCACATCCCAGAACAACAAAAAATTGAAGTAGATTTCTGCAACTAAATGAAAAATAAATAAATGTCAGATTTATTTCTTCAAGTTGAAGTTTGTTTGCTTGCATATGAATGCAGTAATCTTTTTGCATATTGACATAAATCTAGTTTTTCCTTTGCTAATTCTGTAGATTACACACTTAATTCAGTGAAAATGTAGTACCTTAAGCATGTAGTTTTGATTACCAAGATTTTTTAATGTCTATTGTCCATCTTCCTAAATTTTTAACAATTCTCTCAAATGAAAATTAGTGATTCCCAAGGAAATTTATTTATATCACCAAATAATACAGCCTTTTTCCTTTCACAGGCATCTTACAGTATAATATAAATGTTGAACAATAGTACAGCCATTTTCTCATTAGACATTTCAACCATGTCCAGCTCAGTCAAGCAAGAAATTCTAAGAAACTAGAGATACCTTCCCAAGATCAAAGTTAGATTTTTTAAAATCGCTTTTTAGTACTTGATTTAGTTTTGCATGATAAACATGTGACCACACCCACTTTAGACTCTATGTGGGTTCCTTCATGATTTGATTTATTTATGATTAATTTTTATCTTGTATTCTATTTTTGTCCTTCTTATCCTAGCTGTGTTTCCTCCAAATAAGGAAATATGATCAAAACACTAGCCAGTAAAGTTGCCCTAGATAAACAACAGAAAATCCCTGAACAGATTAGTGGTTTGCAAATATTTTAATGGTTTCCTCTGAGACAAAAGTCTGGACTCTTTTAATACAAGCAAGGATTACAAATGTAATCTCACACTGGGGCTAGCTTTTCAGTTCAAAATTCTGCTATCAAATCACCAAAATACCCACTGGTCACAGAAGAGTATGACTCGTGATCCACCTAGTATTTAAGGTGGTTTAGGGTGTTTTTGTATATTCTAGCATGAGGAGGTATCTTAAGGAGAAAAGCTGACAGAAAACTACAGAAGAAACTCTCAGGTTAAAACTCTTGAGGACATTAAAGAGGGACAAGCGAGGTGTGTGAAGGTGTATTATTTTTCCAGATATATATGATTTCCCTGTGAAAATCTAACCAAGGCTGATATTCCACACAATATGTAGCACATATAGTACCAACATACTATGTAGCCATTTTAGTGCCAAAAATAAAGAAACAGAAGTTCTCCTAACTTTAGTAGAACTCATGGAGTATGAATTAGATATACAAGTTCATTGCATGGGCTAAACACCAATTTCTGCATTTTAGATTAGTGGACTCTAATACCTATGGTTAGACAACCCATACATGCAGGAATCTTAAATACAGAAATATATGTGGAATCCTGTAGCCACAGGCAGCATCTACAGCAGCCAGGTGAACATTCAAGAAAGAGCATCTCGGACCAGAAGAATTATACAAATTACATGAATTACAGTAGTTCATGTGTAGGAAGGAAGCTCAGGATAGAAACAGTGGTTGTTACACTGCCACGTTCTATGCTCTTTCATGGAATTGTTTCAAGATTACAGGATGAAAGCCACTAAAACACAAAACATCTTCAGCTGCTTCACGAACTCAACACCATAATGTTTAAAATAACTTCTGATCAGACCCCATTGACAAAACCGTCACCTAACATTGAATTAAAACAGGAAAACAAAATCTGCTAACCTACAGGGTCAAATTCTCTCACACTTACAGTCTCACTCATCTTTCTCAGCTGTATTATGGCCTAATTTCAACAGTAAAATCATAGAATCATCATAGAAAAATCATTAGGACTTGACTTAAACTCAGATCTTTCACATTAACTATCACTTTCCTATTAATCTCTACAGGAAAAAAGGGGACCATAATCTTCATTTCAGAAAGTGACTCCTGCCCAGTGTTTAGAAGGCTGAAAAACTGAGTGGCAGGGGTGGCAAGTCATCCTGAGTAAGCTAATCAAAATCTAACATTAATGTTTCATATGTGTTTCATACTGCCCCAGCTGCACAGTATGCTTGTGAACTTAGAGGTCCTTCATATTCAATTCATCTCCTCTTCTAGATTCTGTCTGACAGAAGCTCCATTAATCAACACAAGACTAGTTAACAAACTAACTTCACCCATAACAAAATGCATGTCTTGTAACACTAGTTGGACTGGTTTTGCATTAAATTTACCCTTGCCGTCTATCTGAAAGTTGTCAACAGATAACATTTATAGGCTCTAGTATATGTGTTCTTCCAGAATATATAACCAGGTCACTACAAACATGTCTTTATTTAATTTTTAATTACAACCATAAGATCAACCTTTTCCAACCAGTTTAATCTTTTTTATGCATGCAAATTTAGGTTTTGCTTATCTGTTGGTGGCTTACAATTCTCACAGGCTTTCTTCTATTTTATATGTTTTGCCCTATCAGATATCTCTCACTGCTCTTCCTAAACTGGATGCGATATTTTGAAACAATAAGTCAAAGGCAGTTTAATATTTCAAGTCTTCCCTACCCAAAAAGATTTTCACTCAAACAGCAATTATACTGAAAAAGATAAACATTTTCCAATGACCTAAAAATAATTGTACTTGACCACCTATTGTAATTTTCAGTAATTCATGAGTCAAATTTTATTTTAACAGGAATATAAACTAATCTATACTGCATGTTATTCTCTGCAATAATTATGTACCATAATTTGTATACACACACATTCTCAGGTCATGGACAATATAGCTTTTGAGATCTTGGATCTCCTCTGGAAGCCATTGAAAGGTTACGCTACACAAGGAAGCAAAACAAATCTAAATCAGATTATTTGCTCGTGTCTGTTATAGAGAAGATTACAAAAACTGAGTGCTAGAGAGAAAAATTGGGCCCCCAGTGACAAATTTAATATTTTTTAAACTTTTTAAATTCTAGCTTTTCTTTGAAAATATCTGTGGAAAATAATTTTGGACTAATATTTAATCAAATATCTATATATGGCATTAAAATAATGGCATGTCTTTTTCCTCTATTTTATCTTAGTTTTTGCTTTTGAAATGTTGCAGGATAGGAAGATACTTTATTATTCTGCATAGGGTTTACAAACAAAGAATATAAACATCAAGTTTGAAAGTAGAACCTAAAAAAAAATACTCTTATATAGATGCTTGGAAATTTGCATGCACTGGAGTTTTACTGAGAAATCTTGCATAGGGATCTAAATGATATCTCCCACTTTACCCCATTTCACATTTACAGGATGCATGCCTTTTGTTTATGTCCTCTGATGCAATCCTGTAACCTTGGCATCCTCTATTAAAAATCATATTATTGTCTGGAGTGGAAAATAAAGTTTCCATGTCATTTACTATCATTTTGATTTGTAGCAGTGTATTAAAAGTATTGGACCGTAGACAACTGTTTTTTTCAAGAACCTAAATAAGAGTGTAAATTCATCAGTTGTTTAGTATACCAAAAATAACTTTTGCATGTTCTAATTTCTCTTCAAAAGTTTCCTGCTCCCTTAATGGTGAAATGAAGTGATCATATACAACACAAAATTTATCTGTCAAAAAAACAAAAAAAAAACAAAAAACAAACAAAAAAAAACAAACTTGGAATACCAAATGAAAATAATTAAGGCAAATTCCAATGCATAATTCAACATCTTTTCAAGCATTTATACTGTTACTCAACAGGTTTTTTTAACTTTAAAAAAAAAAAAAAAAAGCTGTTTGTGTTTGCTGGATTTTCATCAACTATTTTTAACAGAATTTTCACAGTACTTCTCAAAGGTTTAAGACAGTAAAGAAAAGAGAAATGAAGAAAATGAAAGGAAAATAAGGCTTGCTTGCCTGGCATGTAACCATGAGGTTTTGCACCTCTTATAGTACATGGTTTTCACTGCAGTAGACCGATTTTCTTTTACATTCCTTTTCCCTTGTATTTTAGTTTAGTAAAATTATTACTTTTTTATAGGAAAAAAATAGAAATCCATCAAAACTGTAACAGTGTTACAGGTTTTCAGCTCATAGTTCACCCAGAAATTCTTTGTGTCATTGGATTAAATTTTGGCATTAAATTTACTTTTGAGGTTAAAAAAAAAAAAAAAGAACAACAGAACATACATCTTTGCTGCACTGTTTTTCTGTAAAAAATCTGTTCAGTGTGATAACACATTGCAAAAGCTCGGTCAAAATTCTAGCACATCTTGAAATTTGCAACTAAAGCACACACAGCAAACACAATTTCTTAAATAAAATTACTGCAAAAGAGAAAATCTAGCATTTGATATCCACTCAAAACATTTCTGTGGCTCTCTGTTGGTGAAATGTAAAAATGGCAATCAAAGTAACACTGATTTTGTAGACATTATTACTGAAAAAGTAGGGAATGTTATGCTACCTATTAACTCTACCAACTGCAGTTCTCCTATTAAAACAGAAAGAGTAAACATAACTTTAGTGCCAAACAATTACCTAATACTTTTATATCTTTGAAGAAATCCCAGCAATTATTCAGACTATCATTTAGACTATAATCAAAGACTGTTACTCCATTAAGGGCCAAAACCATATGTTGATTTTTCAAATGCCTGTTTTGTAACATAATGTCGTGGTTTCAGCCAAATTGACCTAAACCTGATTGACAGATGTCCTGCCCTCCCCCCTTTGGGAAACAGAGATTCAAGAATTTAGAAAATACCTAAACTACTTTAATGAAAACATAAATAATAATAATATAATAAATAATAAAAAGGAAATTTAGAAAAAAAAGGAAAAAAAAAAAAAGAAGTATACAGTATATACAAAAC
>VZRU01002598.1:157526-195076 GCA_013398155.1 Pedionomus torquatus
ACATGGACCTGATGGAGTGGGTCCAGAGGAGAGCCATGAAAATGATCAGGGGGCTGGAGGACCTCTGCTACGAGGACAGGCTAAGAGAGCTGGGGTTGTTCAGCCTAGAGGAGAATCCAAGGAGACTGAAGGGGGCCTACAGGAAAGCTGGGGAGAGTCTGTTTACAAAGGCTCTCAGTGATAGGCAATGGCTTTAAGTTGGAGAAAAGCAGATTTAGATTGGATATTAGAAACAAATTCTTTACTATGAGGGTGGTGGAGCACTGGAACAGGTTGCCCAGGGACATGGTTGAGGCCCCTTCCCTGGAGATATTCAAGGTGAGGCCTGACAAGGCCCTGGGCAACCTGGTCTAGTTGGGAGTGTCCCTGCAACTGCAGGGAGGTCAGACTAGCTGACCTTTGGAGGTCCCTTCTGGCCTGGATGGCCAAAATCTATATGGTCAAAAAAATTACACCTTCAGAAGATAATTTTTCCTCATTTAAAACCCAGTAACGTTCCTTTGGGCTGAAATTATTTTATGAAGAAGCTATGCGTAAATGGAGATCAGTTCCAGTGTAAATTTTTGAGGAGAAAAGAATTGCTCTGTACCTGGCAGGCAACAAAACGAAAGTTTGTTTTCCAAAAAATTTAAAACACTGAAGCTCTTTTAAGTACTAAATGTAAAATATACCTGTAATGCTAATTTATGATTATTTAACACTTATAATGATTAATATGATTCTGCTTATTCATATATCAGGGTTCTAGATTATTAGTATGGTATTAGATAGACAGTTATATCTGTATGAGATACTAACATGCTTCCTAAAGAACACCATGTTCTTCACTGTCAGAATAATTATAGAGAATATTCTTTCATATTTCTGTCACATCAACAAAATGGCAGGAAACTTTTGCTGTTCATCTGGGAAAAACAAATAAACAAACAAACTAACAAACAAAACACTATTTCTTTTAATGAGGTTCTTGAAAATGCTTCTGAATCAAGAAAAAAGGATAAAGGAGACAAAAACAAACCACAAAGATTCATTAAATCATGTTGGAATAGACAGGGATAGGCCTCTTTTTAATATTTGCTGTAGTTTAGTTTACAGTTGGCTCATCTAAGGAATTAGCTTTTCAGGTATTTGGGGAGCTATTTAAAATTTAAGGATTAAAAAATGAAAGGAATTTATAAAAGAAACTTACCTTTTATATTTATAAATTGAAAAGCAGAAAGACATTTGATTGACAGAAACCTCTGGTTTCGATCTCTTCAGAAAGGGGTCTAATAATTATCCACATTTTAACTGCTAGTTAAAATGGATGCATTCGTTCCTTTCAAAGTCTCCTTAGAAACACCGGACTTTAAAGCATAATCAAAACAGACAGCTGGGTCCACCCTTTATGATAATGTGCCATGCAGCTTTATTAATCTGACCTTTGGAAACAAATGAGAAATTTAATACTGCCCCACCATAATTGTTAGTGGCAGGCATTTTAGCAGTCTTTAATTTGCACTTCACTTTAATATCTGCTTCCAGTTATGATGTAAACATTAACAGGATCTGACACTCTTAATGGTGTTCTAGTGTCTGAAGCAGTGGCAAAAGAGTGTGCTCGGAGTAAACTAGAACATGACCCTAACAGATAATGAAATGCAACAACCCTTGCTATTCAAGGAATAAGGCAAAAAAATGAATACTGTAACTGTTTCAATTGCCATCTGAGTGATATACAGTGCTGTGATAACTGGGAGTGAAGGTGGGAGTGAAAATCATGTTCATCAGACTCATTTTTCAAGGTTATGTAAGTTCTGATTGCCCTTTAAATTGCTTGCAAGAGAGATCTGATATGAGAAAATATGTTTCCAATATACAATCAATAGCAATCTAAATAATTCACAATGAAAGCAAGAAATAATACTCTTTCAGATGAGTAAGGAAATTTTTCCCATGTAATACAAATGTCTTTATTTTCCCCCTTGTGTGTTTTTAAAATAAATGTTTCATAGCCTATAAACAGAGCAGAAAACTTCTCAGTTAGCTATGACCATAGCTATTAAACTTTATTGTTAGAAATGTACAATGAAAAACATGGTACCTGAATTGAAAAAACATATATTTACAGATATTTATTTTAAAACAATGAAGAAAAATAGAATTTATTTCTGAAATATCAATACCCGTGATCCATTGCTTCTGAATGTTATGTACTCATCCTGGATTTCACTTTTTCTTTCAAGACCAGCACTCCCTGCCTTTAAATATTCTTTTATGAACAGTCTAATTTAACTATAGTCTATATTGGTTTTTAAGTTCATATCTAAAGAAACATGATAGTAGAGCTTGTAAAGGTCCCTGTGGATTTTCAGATAAATCATTCTATTTATCTTTTTTAGTAATATAATATCACAGGCCCCATTTTGTTAAGTAACTAGGTATTGCAGCAGATTATTTTAGATAATCTTATATTGAGACAAGACTGAGATCTGATAAAGCAAGGGTTATGCCATAGAATTAAAAAAAAAAAAAAAAAAACAAATCATGAAAGTTCATAGAATCACAGAAGAGTTTGGGTTGGAAGGGACCTTTAAAGGTCATCTAGTTCAACTCCCCTGCAATCAGCAGGGACGTCTTCAACTAGGTCAGGTTGCTCAGAGCCTCGTCCTACCCGACCCTGAATGTTTCCAGGGACAGGGCATCTACCACCTTTCTGGGTAACTTTTCTAGTGTTTCATCACCCTCATTGTGAAAAATGTCTTCCTTATATCTAGTCTAAATCTACCCCATCTTAGTTTAAAACCATCACCCCTTGTCCTGTTGCAACAGGCCCTGCTAAAAAGTTTGTCCCTATCCTTCTTATAATAGTCCCTTAAATACTGAAAGGCCAAAGTAAGGTCCTTCCTGGAGCCTTCTCTTCTCCAGGCTGAACAACCTCAAGCTTCTCAGCTTGTGCTCACAAAAGAGGTGCTCCAGCCCTATGATCATTTTTGTGGCCTTCCTCTGGACCCTGTCCAACATGTCCATATCTTTCTTGTAAAGGGCTTTCCTGAAAATTCTACATTGATTCTTTAGCTATTACATGATTCATTAATTTCAAATAAAATGTAAGTTTCTATTGTAACAGCATTATAATAATTTCTAACATACACTATGCTTTTTTAAAATCTATTCTAAAAGGAAAACTTCAAGCTGTTAAGATATGAAAACTCTCTTCCTTCAACAGTCTACAACATAAACCACAATTCTATTAGCCTGATTTGACTATTTTTAGTCATAACAATTGCCTTCTACATCACAAGCACTATGAAATAACCTGCCCTCATTGGTTATTATACACCAAACTTAACTAAGATAACTATGGTACTGATAGAAATTATATTTTCTTCCACATTACGAGAATAGTAAGGATCTGCAAAGGCACAGGCTACACGGAAGGGGCGGGTAACACTTTAAACTCGTGTACCCAAATGCACCAAAGCCATGAGAGCTCTGAGCTTCACAGGGAATGTAATTGTACATTCACATCACATTTACGTTTCACATTTTACATCCTTAGATATCCATTGCTAGCGTAATCAAATGAATATTCACTACACGTGAGAAACATGACACACACAGCCTACAGACACTGCACTAATGTTTATATTATGTATATTAAAGCATCTAAGTATACTTTCTCATTGCATTGCATTCTCTCTATGAATTTAGTGCAAGTCTTCAGTGCTCAAGAGCTAATTCAAACTACTTCATAGAGCCATTGTGGTTTGCATGCCTCTTTTAAGAAGAAAGAAAGAAGGAGACCAAAGCTAATATTAGGGAAAATACACATATTTCAGAATATTTCTCCTTTAAAATGAAATCCAGTCTTGTTTTAAGCAGAGAGATTTAATATATGAAATGACACAGCTTTTAGCATGAATTTTTAACTTATAAAACTCTATATTATTAATAATAATAGCCTAACTTAAAGAAAGTCCTATTCATTAACTCTTCTCAGCCTACACCAGAAACAGGACAAGAAACTCTCCAAAATATTTTCAATAGAGTGTTCAAGCTAAACAGTAGTTACTTTTACATGGAAGCTTTTAAGCAAAAATTACATGAAAAAAAAAAAATATTAAGAGTGCTAGCCGAACTATACAAAATCATTTGTGGTTACATCATTAAAATTCACGCTAGTAATAAATTTATATACGAAAAATTTCTGCATTCATACTTTGAGTGACTTCTTTAAAGCTAGTAGAGTCTTAACCCGTCTGAATACATATTCCAGTAAGTATTCAAGACTCCCTTCCCCTGCTAGTGTTGAATCTTTGCGGTACCTGTTCTAATGAAATGTTTGTGCACTACAGAAAAGATTCTTGAATACCACTGAACACATTCTCTTTATTCAAGTTCAAAATGCCTACTTTGAAACTGATGTTAAGACTTAACAGAATGTACTAAATTTTTGAAGAACATGGAGGAATTTTTCAAAATAACTAGGCAGGGATACCAATTTCTTGTGCAAGCTCTACAATGCTACATACAGAAGTAACCATTTTACCTCCTGTTAGTATAGATACATCATTTTGCAGATGAAGAGTTCTCACATGAATTTTTTACAGAAGCTATTATTCCCCCTTCAAGTTTCTGAATGGCATGAATATTACATATGAGAAGAATAATAAAGTCAGATGTCCCTTTCTTTGCTATAAAGAAAACAAAAAAAAAAAAAAAAGAAAAAAAGAAAAAAAGTCTTTGTGCGTATAAATCCTAAAGCTGCTAACAAGTCAGATATATCACACGTGAATTTCATTACCTTATAAATGCAATAAAACACAGTTAGAGAACGTTCTTGTCTTCACTTCTGTGTTATCATTAAAAATATAATACATACGTCTATGATTATATATACGTAATATATATCATTTGGTGCCTCTGTAGTGGCTGTCAAGATATGTGTGACTCCCTCACATAGCTCTAAAATAGTTGCAGGAAAAACGGACTTGTATTTAAGAAAAATTATAGACATATCCTGTAATTCATTCCAATTCCTTTTCTGACCCTACAGAGACAGCTGTGAATTTCTAAGTAATTTACAAAAACTTTTCAGACTCATTCTGGCTTTTTTGTTTTCTAGTTATTATCTTTTTAGTGTATATACTTGTCATAGCAAAGGTGAACTTAGGAACTTTGGAGGCAGTCAACATACAGTTAGAAATAACTCCTAAGCTCAAATATGGACAAAATTTTTAAAATAACACTCAAGAGATTCTACATGAGTCTGTTCATCTCTTGACATCATCATACTAAAACTGCAGACAGTTTTTCATTGGTATGGAAAGTATATCTGTATTTTAAAATATGGTAAATGCTGCAATTCTGTTATATTTGAACTGTGCTGTATCCACTTGTTATTACTTGAGTACTTTTACTAATTTCTTGACTAACATAAAGAACATTTACCTCAAGTCAACAGCTGGCAAGTCAAACATATTCTTGCAGTTTACTCTGTTTATGGCATTACAATTGTAGCAAGTCTGACTAGATTACTGCAAAAACACTGTGCTGTACTGACAGACATATCTCAAGACCTATATCTCAAGAGTTCAGCTTTATCAATTAATGCTTTGTTTAAAATAAATAAGAAAGCCTTTTCACAAAGTTGTATAGCCTGTTTACTGTATACTCTTACTGTATACTTTCAAAGTCTGGGCACTTTTGGTGTTATAAAATATATTACCTAGATCTGATATCTTACCCTCTGACCCACACACTTTACTTTCTTAAAATAAGCTTAGGGTCTATTAAAAAATAAGATTGCAACATTAAATGTTATATTAAAATTATTTTCACAGATAAAGATTTTTGTTTCTTTTCAATGCATTTCATAATCTGATTCTGAACTACGTCAGAAGCTATAAAATATTTTTGCAAATGTTAATCATGCTAAAGCCATTTCAAGATAATATTGAATAAACAGAACCCCACAAAATTCACTTAATAACACTGTGTCTGTGAGTCTCTTGTAAGAGCATGGAAATGAAAAGGAAAGGAGACAGGTGGAAGACAGGGCTGCATTTTTTATGGTAATTCTTAAGTGACAGAAAAGATTTGAGTTTCAGTTGACTAGGCTTTGCCAGAGAATGGAAAAGGATAAAGAGGATAGTATTTGGCATCTAATTCAAACAATCCTCATGCTATCTCTTAAAAGTTTATTCACTGAGTAAGTTGGATCACAATGACAAAGAAAAAAAACTTAAGAACAAATAACACTGTAGGTCAGGTTATTTAGCAGCTGCATTCCAATGGAAACAGCAATTTCAGACAGATATTTACTAACCTGCATGCTGTTACATACATTCTTTAAAATACTACATTTTTTTCTAATATGTACTGCTCTACCAAAGAAGAATTACTATAGTGTAACGAACTAAAACATATTTCAATTCAATTTCAATCTGCAGTTCAGATTCTAACCATACTCACAAAATACAAGTCTTTTGATATACTAATGTATATATTTTATATATATTTATACTATTTATACTATATTTATAATATTTTTATATATTTATACAAATACAAATTATATAAATAACTTGCTTGACCAGACATAATTAGCCACTGGATACATTACAGAAACTAATGAAGTGCATTTTTTGCCATCGTTAAGTGGTATAACACCACATAAGAAAATGATGCCATGTACTGTGAATCAGAACATACATGGCTTTGCTCATTACCAAAAATAATAACAGCCAGCCATATTGTAGGACAGGCATAATTATTTGCTCACCCACTAACATTTTAGAGTGTATTAAGATAGGTTGTGACTCATAAAAGCTATTGCTTTAGTTAAGGCCTTATTGTTTTTGTCCCTTAAGTTCTTTAATTTTGAGCAATCTCAAGCTTTTCTCACTCCTTCTTGTCTTACGTTTATCATTATACAGGAAAAGACACCAAAAGTTTGGAATTCCAGACAATACCAAAACTTTTGTGCAGGTATGCAAACTTTAAGCAGTCAAAACCATGTAAGATATGCAAGAGATGCCCGTATGGTTTCGTCTTTATTTTTGGTAGATCATAAATGGAACAGAAGTTTGTTAATGGTGTCAGAAGAGCTTGGCAATATGTTCATAACAATACAGTATTATACTTTTGAAAGCGATCTGTGAGCCATCAATGATCTGACATTCAGATTATTAAGGTAAGCATAAAATGAGAAGAGCTGAATACAATTGCAAGCTCAAGTTGTAATTAAAATACTGTCAGTCAACATTCTCCTGTTTAGTTTTGAGTGTTAATAACATTCAAGGTTTAGATCAATAGCAGCTAACAAATACTATGAAAAGTGTATGTTTTCCAATCTTAGCTGGAACAATTTTTTAAATCCTTCAGCAACTGTTCTTTGAGTTGCTAAAACAAATAGCCAAAATTACACAAGTTGTGTACAGTATCATCTCATTGTTCAATATCAGCAAAATGATCACCTTACCCTCAACCTAAATTCTAAACTGTTTTTTAGATTTTTGTTGATTCTGTCTGGTTTTGCTGCTGTTGTCTCTTAGAAATATATATTATATACTTCTTTTCTACATTGAAATTATTTTTTCATTCTTAAAAACAGAGAATTATTATACTTTAATTCAAAACATCTGTGACTGAGTTTAGAAACTGATCATCTGAAATGTTACCAGTTAATGGAAGTATTTTGTGACTCCTCATTTCCAATGTGCCCAGGGTTTTTCTGAGAAAAGAAACTCAGATGACTTTGAAGTTTGGCAAAGAGTTGATATGTGTCATTAGTCAATCTTCTGGTTCTTCAGAAATAATAATTTTCCAGAATAACATTTTCAGGAACAAATTCCACTTTAAAGTTTATAATATACTTTATTAAAAGCACCTGAAAATCTCCAAAGTTAAGCATAAACTGAAGCAAAAACTCTGCACATTGCTTAAACAAAACATAATTTCTGGTATTGGCAAACATATTTCCAATTAGTTCTAAAAATATCTATGTTATTATCTACTATAAGTTTGGAATGAAATGTTCATTTGTTTGTAAAAGAGAGGTAAGGAAGGTCAAATTCTGACTCCAAACCATCAAGGAAAATTCAGCAAGGTTTTACTTGGTGATTGCTTGCCTTATTATTCTTTCATATTGAAGACACAAGTTACAAAACCAATTTCATTTGTATTTTGCAATAATGATAATAATTTTCATGCACAAATAATCCCAGAAGTATAAGGAAGTTTGCCAGCATACACTAAAATTGCAAAATGTTAACATATTGTTTTACATAAAAGCAGTGTTCCTTTTTTTCTAAGACACTGTACACACAGATCTGTTATCCATTAAATGAAACAAGAAAAAGAATATCACAGATCAGAGAGAGATGGGATTAGTGTCAGAACAGGGCATGTTTGAGTATTGGCTTCTATTTTGGTGTGATTGACTTAGCGGCTGACAGCAGAACTAACAGATGGGAAGAACAAGTGGGTCAGAAAAATGTCAGGAGAAAAACCAAATGTAACAAAACAATAGCAACACCATTACTAAATTATTAATATGAACCAGATTTATTTTATAGCAAAAAAAAAAAAGAAAGGCACTTTTTAAAATTTCTAGGCACTGATAATATAATAAAAGATACAGAATGGTGCTTGTAACTAAAGCCTTAATCCTGCGGAAGCAAAAAATTCTGCAATATCTTCCTCTTATAAAAATAAAATCTTAAATAAATTATTGATAAAAATTAGATACTGAAATACTCATGTCAGGGGAAGTTAAGAGGCAGAGGTACAACAGAGATTCCAGAGTTTCATTTCATATGGATGACTAATGTGAGCTGTAATTGTCCTCTGAATTTGAAAGGCAACATTGGTTCTGAAAGTTTCACAGCAATTAAGAAATCGCAGAAATTTTTTTTTTTGTCCTTTTGCTGTATACAGTAGCTGTCATATGTGGAAAGTGTCAGGAATATTGTTGTAGAAACGTGTCCTAAGAACGTGGGGACAATTTACCTATCTCAAAAGAACATGTGCAGACCACAATACATTTAGATACTGCTTGTAGTTGCACACTGATAATGCAGGAATGTTTATGCCAAAACATTAATTTAGTCTTCTTTCATCCAAACCAATCGGTATTCTAAGGAGAAGCACTTTTAATGTCTTATATATATCTCTTATAAGTTACAAGTGAAATAAAAATATCTTCCTGAAATTTTGAAATAACATGGAAAAAGAATGCATTAAAACAAATAAAAAATTTAAAGAATATGAAAAGTCCAAAAAACCTTACAACCACAAAACAACCACCAGAAAAAGCATTAAGCAGTTCAGCATATCCCTCTGTGTGTATACATATATCTATTTCAAAGCCTACTCTGTTCATGAGCAGTCTTTCAGACCACTGAAATCCTCCAAGTTGAATTGTCAGTTTAGGCAGAGACAAGCACAGCATGCAGGAAGTTTAGTAGATTAAAAATTTCCTCTAGAGATGTTACAGATATAATCGCAACAAATTTTGTGCAGCTGAGCACCAATTATACTGCCTGTTTGGAGATATCCATTATCTCCCTTCAAGTAGGGTTTAAAGCCTTCATTTTGCTGTAGTTGTGGGAAATATTTTTAAGCCTTGGAAAATTGTTTCTGTGTTTGACTAAACTAACAGCTAATGAATATGATGGGCACTCCCAACTAGCTCATTAGTTTATTCCTACTATTACTTGTTCCTCACGTATATACCATTATAACCACACACATGGCAACAGGGCGGGGTGTGGGGTCGAAGTGCGAGTGTCAAAGAGCAAAATGGAACTGAAATAAATCATAAAAATTCACAAAGAATAGCTAACTTGTGGATCCATCTTTGTAGATAGTGTCTCAAAGTTTGTAATTTTTTAAATCATAGAATCACCCAGGCTGGAAGGGACCGTCAAAGGTCATCTAGTCCGACCTCCCTGCAGTCACAGGAACACCCCCAACTAGACCAGGTTGCCCAGGGCCTCATCGAGCCTCACCTCATCAAGCTTAATTTTTCTAAAAATTAAGTATTCATAAATAACTTATTTATCTAATCTAATCTGAGCTATCACAGTTTTTTATATAATTGTATTAAGTCATAAAACAGGAAAGGTTTTTGAACAGTACATCATGGATACATCACTCACTACATCTAGAGATGATACAAATTTTCACCTGAGAAAAAAAATTATAAATCATGTACTGGTGAAACTGAAGTGTGTTGGTTTTGGTATTTTTTTGGTTTATTTTACCATGCAAATTTTTCAAATGAAAGACTATAGGTCTTTCATATGATACAAATCATCATACCAGCATGATTTATTTGTCCTAAAACAACTCCAAAGAACTGTCAGATTTAGTTTGTCTTTAGATGCCCGTGTATAGCCTTAGTCAAATGGAAAGCAAGGAAATTGAGATTAATGAGTACTGTGATACATAAATAACTGAATTAAGAACAGAAAACTCAGGTGATGTGACTGAGCATTGCTTCCTAAGGCAATAAAGTAAGATATAGGTTTGTGTGTCACTTAATTCCCTTCTCCCTTTGTAACCTTTAACTGTTTCTCTTTCTCCTCTTAGTTTCCTTTTTTCCCCCCTTTTTTACAGTACCTCATTGCCTACCTCTATAAGCAACTAAAGTATCAAGAGAACAATCTTTGCCTCTATTGGCAATTTTGCCTGTCATTGCTTGCTTAGGAAATTTTTAACCAAGAGATTTGGATTTTGTGGCTCTTATCAGACTCTTTATTTGAAAGGTACATGAAATCCACAATTTGCATTTCTGAACTCTTAATTTTCTTGATACAAGGCTGTTTATTTAACCTGGATATTCTATTTCATGTAGTGCCTAGCCACTGGCACAGAGTAAGGTGCAGTGAAAGTAAAAAAAAAAAAAAAAAAAAAAAGTGAAACCCACAGATGACAATAGTTTTGCAAGGCAGCCTGCTAATGACATGATTAATCTGTGCATAAATTGGAATCACACCCAATTACAGATTTACTGAGTAGGAAGGGAGAAGCTAAAGTGAAGGTACAGATTTTTCATTGAAGTGTAATAAACATCCACAGTTGAGGACAGACTTAGAAGTTGTGCAACCCATCTCATCCAGCGTACAACAGTCAGCCCTGTTCACATCAAGCATAGTTCCAAAAATTGAGCTTATGCACTTACTTTCTACATTTCGTTCTCCTTTCCCATATATATATATTTGTCATTTAAAATACCAAAACACTCAGCCAACAAGTTGTCTGGATAATTTTTTACCAAAAATGGATGTTAGATTTATGATAATATCCACATTTTGAAAATAATTAGCACTTACCTTTATTTCTTGAGCTTTCCTGGTTCTTTTCCTGCTGCAATGAAAAGAGAAAAATATATTATTCATAGAATTAATTACCACAAAAAACATAGACATATAGATCCAAAAGAAACAATCCAGTTCATCCTCCTTCTTGCATGGAGGTAAAAACAGCTATGCTTTGCCTGCCACAGAAAGATTCCAAGATAACCTGTTTTAAACTAGTATTTTTCACAATGACAGTGATTAAGTGCTGCAACACATTGTCCAAAGAGTCCATGCAGTCTCTGTCACATTAACTCTATCTTGGGAGATGCTCATAATTTAACTGTGTAAGACCCTGTCGAACCTTGTGTAATTTTGGAGGTAGATCTGCCTTAAGCAACTGGTTGAACTAGGTAGCTGTAGAGGCCACTGCCGGCCTGAATTATTCCATGACATGGAGAGGGTGTTCCAGAACCTTGTAAGCCCTGAAGCAGTGCTTAAGCATCTGAAGTTTCATCCCAAATGAAACTGCCAAAATCGCAACTACAAAGAATATGTTTTTTGGGTTTTTTTCCTTATTTTTCCTGACTTGCTTGCACACAAAAATGGAGGTAAAATTCCATGTTTAGAAAACAATCAACTGATAAAGTTCTGAATCTGTTTTGAACAAGCAGAGCAAGTCATTCCCACACCTACATCCAGAAGACTAGAACCGAGCAAGTTGTTGGTGGACTAAGAGATTTTATATTTCTTGTTATGAAGAATACCTATCTTTTACTCTTTCACACCTTGAAGATTAAATTTGTAATTCTATTATTTCTTTAAAAGTCTGCATTTGAGACACTGGTCATTTAAATCCTTCAGTTATTATTTCTAATGATGAGGAACAGGAAAGGAGGGCAGAGAGCAGGAGAGTTAGCTCTGGGGTACCTTACAACCCAAACCATTCTATGATTCTATGATTGACTAGTACCACATCATTTTTACACAGTATGAAACAACTCATAGGAAATTCAAAACTTTACAGTGGTGATATTTCTTTCATATTCCAATTAAAGCAATAACTGTTGTATAATCCTTATACATATTCGTATAACATTAATTCTCAATACTAATATTAAGAACTGAAGTTATGTCAGCCAGTTGGTATGTGTGAACATATTGTATATATGAAATAGATCAAACCTGGCTTGAGACACGTTTGGCAGTTTATTAAGAAGCAAATGTTTGCAAGGATGATGATTAAGAATCCACTAAATCTAAGTAAGTGGCAGAGAAAAAGGAGAATAGGCACAGTATATGTGCCTGTAACAAGTGCAATGATACTTCAGGCCTTTGAATGAGACACAAGGCCTTTGGATGGCAGACAACTCCATTACAAGCTGAATATAAGATGCAACAGAGCAACACAATACAGCGCTAACTACAGGACAGCAGCAGGGCTCGAAAACCACAGGCACAATGGCAAAGCTAAAACTCTGAATCAATTAATTAGCGCCCAAGAGAAGTATCACATTTAGTTCAGGGCAAGTTAACTGGTTTTTAGGAATTGGGATAACTTTCACATCTAACTGGAGGATGCTGTTGTATCTTAAAGGTACCAGCACAACCTCCTAGGCTGACCCACTGACTTATAGTTCAGGTAAGAGTATTGGGTTTATCGATGCCTAATTCTAGCTTTGCTTTCTTTCCCTGCATAAGAGTCTAAGAAAATACTTTTTCTGTCAGCCATATTGTATGCTATCAGGGTGTTAGTCTCAAATTTTGTAAATATTTATAGAACAAAGTTGTTAATCAAAATTGTGAAAAAGGTACTTTAATAATGTTAAATGTGTTGACTTATTGCCATCAAGCTAACAAAGTAGCACTGCATCAAAAATTACTTATGAAAAAAACATTTGTTTCAGACTAATCAAGTCAAAAGTTTTAAATGGCTGAAATTTATCATTACTGTCTTGAACTTAAACATTAAGTCAATGTAATATTTTATGGAAAACACACAGCCATTTCCAGCCTTAAGCTTCCTATATATAGAGTTTGATAACTGTTTATAAATTTTTTTACCTTTTGTAATCTTACTTGCACAATGATTCTTCTACAACAGCTTCTGAATAATGAAGTCTACGTGCTGCTGATGTTATTTCTTGTTTTATGTGAGCAAGTATTTATTAAGCCATATTTTCTAGTTATGTTACATTTTTCACAAGCTAAAATACTAAATGAAAATCAGTTTGAAAACTGAGTATATTTACATAGTAACATATTAAACAGCCTATTTCTCAAATGCTCTGTTTTCTATATCTAAAGCATTATGACAATGTCTACAAAAAAGCAATATTCCTCTGCTTAGTATTAGTAGTAAAACTCATTCATAAAAGGAAACAAGTAAAATACACACTGAAGTTAAAAAAAAAAATGATTAAAAAAAGACAGCAAGTTCATTTACCAAAGGGCTCACCAAATACAACTAAAGTTGACAGCGCTTCTGTTTATTCAATTTGATTTCACCATCTGACATACATCTTGTTGTTTGCTTGGCAAACATTGAAGTATTATTTTCCACTCAAGCAATAACTGGTACTGTAGCATGTACTCTTAAACAAAGTTTAGATTTATTTTATTTTCTGACTGTCAGATTATTTCTTCAGAAATGTTGAAGTCCATGTAACACAAAAGTGTGTAACTCAGATATCACCCATAACTAATTCTGTGCGCTCACACAGCTTTTTAAACTCTACCAATGAGAGGAATAAAGCTATAATCAATAAGATAAAAATATTTAAAAATTCACAGGGGCATAGAAATGTTTAGCTACCATTACATTAAACTAACTTAAATTAACTTAAATCTAACTTCTAAACCACCAAAACATATTTTTGCAGCTTTTCTCATTTTGTAAAATAATATGGGTGTGAAAAAGAAAGAAAAAAGCAAAAGAAAGAAAAATTACTCTCTATTGACAATAAAATCATAGAATCACAGAATCATCCAGAATGGAAGGGACCTCCAAAGGTCATCTAGTCCAACCTCCCCACAGTCGCAGGGACACCCCCAACTAGACCAGGTTGCCCAGGGCCTCATCGACCCTCACCTTGAATATCTCCAGGAAAGGGGCCTCAACCACCTCCCTGAGCAATCTGTTCCAGTGTTCCAACACACTTAAAGAAATTTTTCCTAATATCCAACCTAAATCTACTTTTCTCTAACTTAAATCCATTGCCCTTTGTCCTATCACAGCAGGCCTTTGTGAACAGTCCCTCCCCAGCCTTCCTGAAGGCCCCCTTTAGATACTGAAAGGCAAATGTGAAATGTGGTGTACAAGATTGTAAAGAATTTTTACATGCGCTTAATGTTTCCTATATACAGTGAATAGTATCTCCTGAAGTACAGGATGTGATATAACAGGATGAACTTTAAAGCTCTGATTTTCATACCGTACTAAAACTAAAAGCAATAGTTTTAGAACTGCTTAAGTCCTCTGACATCTCTTTTTAAACTATGGTCAGCATTTAGGTTAGATCTATACAGAACTTTCTTCTAGTCTTCACAAAAGACAATTTATATCTCTTTAGAGGTCAAAGTAAAACTTTAACAGGCTGGTTAACTCAGCAGAATCTTGTTCATGATAAGCATTCTGTGCTTATTAAAAAAAGAAAACAAAAAAAAAAAAAAAGATTTAGAGCCAAGATGTAGCCAAGTAATATCAGCATTCAGATACTACAATTTATAGGTTCCATGAACACTGTTTAGTCCCACAACACTCAGTAGACTTTTCTCTGTTCCTTTAGTTTGTAATTAGAAGAACGGAATTTTTTTTCCAACAAACCTACAAAGCCTATAATGTCTGCTGCTTACACTACAATAAGTAGATTCTGAAGACTTAATCCAAGCATTGATTACTAGATCAGAGTGGCCTTGCGGGAAAGCAATCTTAAAAATCAAACGTTGGTATCAAAGGAGAAGATAAACACTTAAAAGGATGAGAAGGATTTTCTAGGGAGAACAAAATGTAACAGATTCAGCAAAGTTAGGAGAGGAAAGAAAATTACTCAGATAAATTTTAATATTTTTTCTTTTTTATTTTTTTAATGGAATGTTACGATTTCAGTGTCTTCAAAAAAATTTTGTAGAACAAAAGCACTAGCTGCAAAATATGTTTTAGTTTCTTTAATATCTTTAGTCTCTTTAATTTCAGCTAAAGATTTTTGAGAAGGTTTTCATGGCTCAATTTCCTCAAAAACCCCAAATTTTAATTTTAAGATGCCATTCAATCTGCTAAGATAAAACTTTGCTAGCAGATCATAGACCAGCCCTAACATGATATGCCTTGGGCCAGCACAGTGCTTGGTAGTAGCAAAGTGCTACTACCAAGATAGATAGAAGTCTGTAAGCCTCAAGTTATTTTAAGATTAACCAGTGACTAGACTGTGTAGAGTATCTCTGAACTGTGAAATTAACCTTCTGCCTAGGGAAAGCCTGCTTTAACATTAGCAATTCAACTGAAAACACAGTTTAAAAATACAGAAAAATTTAAACTGAAGGTGCATCAAATACAGATATTTCCCTATTATCAAAAGATGAAGTATGTGAATTAATTTATAGAGAAGACTACTGATAAGCAATGACTTACATTAATAAGTAAATGCTATAAGCACCTATAACTTGGGAAAATTATGTTCAGATGCTCTGAGAAATAGGAACTGCTCATCCCAACGGTAAAGAAACAAATAAACAAACCTCTAAGAGTCTTGGAAAGTCAGAGAGGTAAACAAACAGCTGTTCATCATGACAGATATTTCCCCTTGTATTTGTGCAGTATGCTAGGGTTTTGATGCTAGTTAGCCTGAAAATAAAAAATTTCAATCCATATGCTATTAGAAAGCATGTAAATGTGCAGACATCACTGTATTAAGTAAAACATCCTAATTCTGTATAAACACTGTGGTGTGGAGCAGTTAATAAACTTGCTTTTACATACAATTCTGTTCTTTTTCTCCTGTATTGCATAATAACATATAAATACAATTTTTTCACCTCACTTGTTCTCAACTGAATAAATGATATATATTTACTGTCTAAATAACACTGGAATAATTACATGAATCACAGTATTATATTGTTATCTATTGTTAAAAGTCATCTGTAAGCAGAACAAAGCACCTTGCCTCAATATAGCAAAATAGTTTTAAATTTGAAGTTTCCAACCAAATTAATCAGACAAGAAGAGAAGTTGCATGGCTTTGCTTGGTTTTGTGCTGCGTTGTATTGTTTCAGCCTGATGATATATATATAGATGCAGAGCATATTAGAAATGTAAAGAGACCTTTCTTGTGCAGACTGAATTCAGTCCAACAAACTGAATTCCATGTAAACTTTTCAAAGCACAGTGAATGAAAGTAGAGAAAATATCAATTTTTCTGTTGTGTTTCTGAACTAAAGAAGATCATGGATGGCTTACCACACAAATTGCTATTCCAGCAAATACTAAATTATAAACTATTTGCAATATATATCAAACTAGGGTCTCTAAAGAAACTGATTTAAATATACACAGAAATACTTTCGCAAAGTATTAAAAGTTCTTTTTCTACTGCTATTTTCTCGTTGTCTTAGCACACAAATAGTATCAATGTCTCTTAAAACACCCTAACATTTTGACATCATCATGGTTCAAAAATGACATTTGGTATATAATGTTGCCATAGTATCAAATTTTATTTAGAAAAAGAGCTTCATATTAGCAATAAGGGAGTAGAGCAGGATTGTCAAAGGGACTTTTATTGTACAGTGATTCCAAGGAAGGTACACAGCAGTTTACAGAATAGACCAGAGCTGATCTGTAAAGGTAGATAATATTTTAGGACTAACAAAATCTACCAGCCATTTTAGAAACAACAAAGCTAGTGTCTTGGCCCCACTCAAATATGTATCATGCATTCTGCTTGGTTTTCCCTTTTGAAAGGTCAGTATCTATAAACTATAGATGTTGTATACAGAAACATATCAACTTCCACTTAATTCTGTTTTTTTTTTGGTTTTTCTTATACAAACTACAAAACTGTATTGCATCTAGAATCTCTCATCTCTCTACCTCAATCACCTACTGTGGATCTGGGCATATGTCTTCCAGAGTGGCCTAGTGATAAAGAAGACTATTTCCTTCTTGCAAAACTAAAGCAAAGTCTCTTTTGTCTACAGTCTTTTCTATTTTGGCTGTATTTGAAAAGTAGCTTGTGAATTAATGCAATTCTTAAAACAAACAAAGTGCTAATTAATCTAAAACATATGGTAGATTATCCTTGATATGTGACAAAAATTAAAATACTTTAATAAACATAAACCACTAATTACAGAAACTCTGATGAAAGAGGGAGTGCAAACGTATTTGCTTGATTAACAGTTTATGATGAAAATGTATCATTAGCCATATCATAACAATATAGTGAAAATGCATAAAAGTTGTGTTCATTACCTTTAATATTAATTTTGCAGTGTGGGCACATTGTTACTATATGGTTACTTAAAAAAATAATTAAAGGAATAATTGTTATTAAAGATAATATTTCATTGAGACAGGTACCAAGATAATTATTTCTATCATGTTAAAACATACACAAGCTGTGGTAGCTGAACAACAACACATTAGTTTATATTAATACAACAGCTTTAATTACAAGAAATCTGAATTATATATGTACAGATTCTTATGCATGGATGATACAGTAGTATGGTAACAGCCACAGAGAGAAAATGCACATAAAGCAAAAGACAATTTGGTAAACTATTCTCAGAAACAATTTGGTCAATGACATTATGCTGAATGCTTGTGTTTCAAAAAAGTTTCACAGAATCAGACTTCATTAGACTCCGCAATTGCAGTACAATTGCATTTTAAACTACAAATGCATGCGAAGCAGAAGCAACAACATTTACATTTGTAAAGCTATTCTGTTAAGTAGCAGTAAGGCCTTGCTTATTACAGTAAGCCTGAAAGAATGAGCAAAAAGTAATCCATTTTCCCATTGCTGTTGTCAGAACACTATTTACTACAGAGAGCTTTGTAATTTAATGTTTGCAACAGGATTTTTGTACCGGTAGTCTGCATACACAGTTTAGTCTTTTTAGAGATTGTCACCATTTATGCCAGCAAATTCTGGGGAAATTATATGCCACAGGCTGTTTTTGTATCATTTAATGCATCACATATATGAAAGTATGTGAAGGAAACTAGATGCAGAGCTAGGTGGCTAGGCAGAAATAAGGAAAAATATAAAGCTGTTGAAATTTTCAGAATTAATGTCATTCCCAGGATTTGGCATTAAAGTCTTAAAGCAAGGCTTACAGGCCGCTGGAGAAGATTTGATTAAGTCCTGAATTCATGAACTGTTATGAAGGTCTTTGTGAACGGTATATGGGAAGCTTGTTTCATTAAAAACAAGACAACAAAAAATCCAACCACAGAGCTGGGGATAGGAGGAACTGCGAAATCTGCTGATTTTGTTCTTGGTTTGCTGACTTAGATCCCTGAGGAATAAGAAAAACTATCATGGCAGACCCAGGAAAGGAAGTATGAAGCAGGTGTTCCCCTTCACATTCAACAAATTACAACCCCTCAAAGCAAAGGGAAAGCACAGGAAAAATAAAGATATGCAAAAGTTCCACATCATCTTGTCTATGCCTTTATACTTCTAAGGAAAACTGTCCTTAGACCAGGCTTCAACAAAGCATGCACTTTCTTCATTCGTTTTCCATTCATAGAAAGTCTTCACAAAGGGCAATTCACAGTTTTTCCATTTAGGCATGTCTGTCTGTGCATTAAAGCAAATCAGCTCAATGCATTTGTAGGGCCCATACTAGACTTAAAGGCAGCCTTAGACCATGTAAAGCAAGATCAGACAAGGAGAAACAGTTGCTCTGGGACAAATGGCAGCCTCACTCCTAATTTTCTTCAGTACCAACTGAATTGAAGTAGCTACATACTAATGTCACAGCAATATTATATATACTATATGTATACGCCATGTATTATATTCTACAAAATAATACTACTTTTCCAAAAGAGGCAGAGATAGAAAGAAGAATTCTTCTAGTAGAATTGTTCATGCTTCATGTGTTCACATTTCCTAAAACCTATGCCTAGTGCAAGAAGACCTGCATGCAGCAGGCTGCAGATAGCTCCCAAGGGACATAAGCATCCTAGAGTTAGGCCTGTACACCCTGATGACTAATGCAGTTGAAAAGATTAGTTTTGATTTTACCTTATCTTTAAAGGCACAGATTCTTATTTTGCTAAATCATTGTTTTTAGCAGGCCTGTAAAGTTTTCTATTGCTATTTTATTGCCAATGTAAGAAATTGTTCAAGAAGAATCTTAAGTATTCTACGGGTCCAGTAAGACAGTAAGTAAAGGCAAGTATAGTCTTTCCTTCATTTTACTGAAGTATAGAAGGGGTTATTTTCCAAATTTTGGCTGTTATAGACAGTATAAAATGTACTTTCTTTCAAGAGGCTCTAGTACACCCTCAGTGAGTTTACAACACCACCAAGTCGGGTGGAGTGTTGACCTGATTGAGGGTAGGAAGGCTCTAGGGAGGCATCTGGACAGGCTGGATTAATGGAGCAAGGCTAACGGTATGAGTTTCAACAAGGCAAAGTGCCAGATCCTTCTCTTGGGTCACGTCAACCCCATGCAACACAACAGGTTTAGAGAAGAGTGGCTGGAAAGCTACCCCAGTGGGTAGCTATGTTGGTCAACAGAGAGCTGAAAGTGAGCCAGCAGTATGCCCAGATGGCCAAGAAGGCCAGTAGCATCCTGGCTCGTATCAGAAATAGTTTGTCAAGCAGAACTAGGGAAGTGATTGTCCCCCTGTACTCAGCACTGGTGAGGCTGCACCTCAAATCCTGTGTCCAGTTTTGGGTCCCTCACTACAAGAAAGACATCAAGGTGCTGGAGCATGCCCAAAGAAGGGCAACCAAGCTGGTGAGTGGAATAGAGCACAAGTCTTATGAGGAGCAGCTGAAGGAACTGGCACTGTTTAGCCTGGAGAAAAGAAGGCTGAGAGGAGACGTTCACTCTCTACAGTTACCTGAAACGAGGCTGTAGTGGGGTAGGTGTCAGTGTCTTCTCCCAAGTAACAGGCAATAGCACAAGACAAAATGGCCTCATGTTGTGCCAGGGGAGATTTAGATTGGATATTAGGAAAAATTTCTTCACCAAAAGAATTTTCAAGCACTGAAACAGACTGCCCAGGGAAGTTGTTGAGTCACCATTCCTGAAGGTATTAAAAAGACATGCAGACTAGGGACATATAGACACTTAGGGACATAGTTGAGTGGTAGAATTGGTCGTGCTAGACTAACGGTCAGACTCGATGATCTTACAAGACTTTTCCAGTCCAAACAATTCTATGGTTCCAGCCTACCAAGAAAAAATGAGATAACACAGGACAAGTTGATAAGGTGCTGTAGATGAATATGCTTATCTCATAAATTAATCATATTAAGTGCATATATTTATTCTGAAATTATCTGAGGACACTCTGGATTTGAGTAGACAAAGAAAGGGCAGAGAGATCTCCAAGGAACAATATTTTAGCATATTGAATTATCACTGGAAATTCTAAGGAACAGTATTTAATGGGTATTCTGTTATCTTCCTCCTCATGTGAGCTCCTTAGGAGCTTAGGAGGACTCCATGTAATCTCACAATTACTGAGAAGCATTATATTTCCTGACAATAGTGTTATTTTTTCCCCAAAAACCCAGTACAGATGGATCTTAGCTGCACAATTCCCACTGACATTAATGGGAGTAATTTGCCTAAAACCCTATTTATTTTTTTTTTTAAATTTCAGAGATGGTTTTTAAGTGTAATTTTCTATAAACCACATAATGTGCATTGCATTTTATCATTCAGACCTTATCTTTCCTCCCTGCAAATTTTTGTCTAGATAAGAGAAAATGTGCAGGAAGAATGACGACCAGAGAGTATAGACATGAGAGTATCAACATCAATTACCTTCTCAGAATCCAGAAATGCAAGTAATATGTAGTCTGTGCTAGGACATAAATATAAGTAAAATTGTAGTATATCTACTAGTATTGATTAAAACCAATAGGCTGATAAATTTCTAGGAATAATATTTTGTTTCTATCTTCCATCTCACAAAGGCAGATAACATTGTGTTGCAAAGGAAAAAAGAATTTCATTATATGAATATGAATCAGTTGCACCTGCCCTTTTGTAAAGTGTTCAACCGTACATTTGAGGGATACATTCATTTTAACCACAGATTAGATGAAAGGTTATACCGCCTTACCCACTGTGTGACATTTAGTAAACTCAAAAGTAAAATTAAGAGGATTATTTTTTCTATTGAATCATAGAAAATTCAAGATTATCTCAGTATTTGATTGCTGAAATTACATTAACGTTTCAAAATGAATCATGAAGTAAAGCTATATACAGTACAGATATACCAACAATTGGTTACAGTGTCCCTGCTGTGAAGTAGGCGATGTATTGTAAAGCTTTTACGTATTTTCTCTTGGAGTTCATCTGCAACAAGAAGTTGGGTTGTTTTTTTTTTAAAAAGTCTGCAAAGAGCTGAAAGTTCAGTAAACATCTGAAGTTTTAATCTAACTGATGTGTAGCTTATATATATATGCACATACACACATAGACATCTATTTTTCTTCCCTGCCTTAGACAAATAGACTAGTAGACAATTAAAATAGGACTGTTTTTAATAACAAACTATAAATAATGTTTTGCAAGCATTTCCTTGTACCAAACCAAAGACTTTCATTGCATTCTATCTAATGATGGAGAAGTTATCAGGAAGCAGTCATTGGAAGGACAAGACAGATGTATCCAAATGGTAGATAAAGAATATAATAAAGAACTATGTTCTTTATTAATTGCTAATAATAAAACATCAAGGGAAATTATTTGGAAATATTAAGGTATAGAAAGTATGTGAAGATTTGGAAAGATTTGCTTTACTCATGCCCTAGTTACAGGAGGAATGAAGGAATACAGAAATAGAAGACCTTGATATGGAAAGTTAGAGTAGCTACTGCAATAGTTTCTCAGACCTTAAAAAAAAACACTACAAACTATCAATTGCAATGAGACTGGTCTTTCACAATCTTTAGGATCATCTTAATGTAATATAGTAGTTACTATTAACAAGTTTTATATGTAACACCAGCAAATATTACGAATGAAATTGAGTCCTTCTATTAAAATAATGTAATATTAATGCTGCATTACTTGCATTGGTGTATGAGTATAATCCTCAGGTAAGAATAATAGAAATTACAAGGATATCCATGAGGAAATGGAGGATTTTGCTGATGCCTCAGGAGAGTGACAGACCTTACTTCTTAGAAATTACATTTGATTTATAGGCTGTTTATTCCATGTTACATGCTCAGAGTTGTAGGCTATAGATTTAACAAATGACTGATAATAAATTACTTGTTTGGTTTGTTTTTGTGGGAAGAAGGGACATAGAAGGAATAAATTTGTTAGGTTTTTCTTACTTCAAATTAATATTGAGTCAAAGAATTTGATTGCAAAGTTATTTGATATAAATAACAATGAACATTAAGCAGATATTAATATCATGCAATGTTAAAGACATATTATTGCTATTATACGTAATTCATATAAATGTACTGTTCATACATTACACATTCATTTATATTAAGTGTATAAATGTAGCATAGTTAATAAAATACATTCAATGAAAACTTTAAAATACCAAAAGACATGTTAAATGAAACAATCTCTTGCTCATCTCTCTGATAACTTTCAACAGAGTCAAATAGTAATTTTTTTTTTATTATCAATGTTTAGAAGATCTTTGTTTTGACTTATGTTTTAGGCTTTACCCTGCCAAGTTCTTAAAAAGCATTTAAGCACAGTCATATCAACATATAAAAATCAAGATTTAGATATAATTAAGACACCTTTTAATTAAGCTATCATTAGACTCTCCATTTTCTTTCTGTATCAGAGCTGAGCAGAGCTACCAAAACCTTTATGGTTTTCAATAGGCATCTTAAAGTTTACCCCCATCATTTGAAAGGCAAATAAAACCAGTGGTTTGGGGTTAGGTTCTTTTGCAGGTTGTTTTGTTTTGGTTGGTTGGTGCTGTTTTGCTTTGTTCTGTTGTTGTAGCTGCTGCTATATTTTATTTATTTATCTATGGAAAATAAACCTGAACCTGTAAGACATCACATTCCCTTAGCTCCTGGTTGAAGGTATTTGAGCATACTGATGGGTGTAGTGCTCTTGACTGAATTTACCATGGAATTAGTTACCAGAAGCAAATAGAATGAGCTAAACTGGACTATATATATGATCCCACCAGCAAGTATAAAAGAGGAAAAGTAAAAAAGATGTCGTGGCAACTATTGTAATCCATGCAGAGTCACCCTACCAAGAACTGGACATATTTTAAGGTAAGCATAGATTACTTCAGTAACAAATGTCCACAAAATAAAAGGACAAAAGTCTCTGAGACATTCTTGCTATATTTTACTTTATAAACAGTGGAAATAAAGTAACAGATGTTTCCAGTTTTCCACTCTCAGAAGGAAAGCCTGTTGAAGAAAACTAAATTACATATACCTAAACATCACATACAGATCTATGGTTTTTACCATGGCTCCTTTGCAAAGCTTTCAAATGAAAAAATTTAAACTGATCTGCAAAATAAACAGTACAGAAATAGCCTACAGTTTTGATAGCAAACACTTTTACTGCAAGATAACAAAAGTCATGGTTCATGTGAAGAACAGATGGGTTTTAACCTGACATCTTGGTAACAAGAGATCAAGACAGCTGATATTGTACAAGTGGAAAAAAAGGTATAGTAACATTTCATCAAATATGGTTTTATCCAAAAAATACCAGATTTGTGCTCCCACTGCACATCACTTTCTCAGTTAAATTATCACAGTTCAAAATTACTACTGAAAGAATATTTAGGACAAATTAACCAATGAAAAAGAAAGAGTTAAAACCAGTGAGATTTTTTTTCCTAGTGTTAAATGTTCATTTTTTTTCTGAACTTGTTTTTCTGCCACACAAAGTATAGGACTGAATATCTTGACAATCTTTTAAAATACAGATACTGAAAAGAGACATGGACGTAAGACCTAATATTTAGTCAACCTAGTTGGAGCCAACCTAAAAGGAATCTAATCCTACACAAATATTGTACTTTAATCCAAAGCCAAATGTAATTAAAAGATTTGTTTACAAACATTATTACTATATGCTAATGCTGCAGTTGAATATATCACTGCATAGATGCGCAGTATACTGATGTTTAAAACAAATATTCACAGTAAATAATAATTATTTTCATTTACAAGCAGGATTTAAATGGCTAATCAGAATCAGAAAGGTGAAAAATTATCCATAAGTCAAGGGGATGATTATTTAGTTAAAAATATGAGACTGAGGTACGTCCCAGTTTGCCCGCACACCAATAAGCTATTATACACCATTTAATATTTAATAATATTTGTATGTTGAGTTTTGCATATTATTTTTCACATTATAAGCACTTTCTATGGCACAGGATATGAGTTTCATTTTAACAAACCCAGATAATACAGGTTAAATACAGATAATAAAAGTCTGCACCTTCTAGGTAATCAAAATACATATTAAACCTTTTGGAAAAGTGACTGAGAAAAAGCAGCAGTGGAGAAGAATGAAATAAAACAATTGGCTGACAGAAAAACAAATAATTAGAAGTGACTGAATTATATTCAGACTAGTCTTGAGTATCTGAAGAGTAAGGAATAGCAAGAAAATCATGGAAAGAGCTGGATCTAATAAACTGATGTAGCAACATGGACCTCAAGTGTCTGGGCTCTTTCACGATCTTACAAATTCAAACTGCAAAAATTTGAGTAGGAGGCACCCCAAGTAATATATATAACAAGTTTCTTCTGTCGTTGTTTTGCTGATACTGTGATTGCAATTTGAGATGATGATTTGCCATTTTAACAGAATATGAAAAAAACCTACACTAATCAAGAAACTGAAATGATAGGCAATATATATGCTGTTTGCGTCAACTCCCAAAACCATGAAGACATAAACCCCATTGTCTTATCTATTCAGAGGTTAACCGGAAATTTTCTTCCTAGGAAGCAATGTGAGAATACCAAGCTGAGTACTGTAGAAGGTAATTACACTGCCCCAAATAAACCACTATTTTAGATTTTATTCTTTGTGGCCAAGCAGACATGTGATATTTAAAAGGCAATGTTAATCAAAAGGTAGGTAATACAGGTGTATCTCATCATCCTTTAAAATTATTGGATGTGATTAATTGTTTCCACAGTGGTGATTTTCAGTAAAAGGGACCCCAAGGAAAGGTACAACAAGAGGTTCAGTGCAGCAGTAAAAATGCACCTTTTCTCCATTACTAGGCCCACATATTTGATTAAAAGTTTATAGTCAGATGTTGCTAATGAAATAACAATGGAAATATCAGCAGACAGCTTGAAAGAAGAACTTTACAGTTGCCTTAATTCCAGACTTTGACATCCCTTTTCTCCTCTCTCACAATGAATGACTAATTGGAAAAAAAAGACTACAGAAGAAATTTCACAGGCAACTTTCATAAGACTTTTTCAAAAAAATGCTTTGAGCATGTAGTGAGAGATCACAAAAATAATGTTTAATTGATATCAGCTTATTAATATACTATGATTGTAATGGGACTTAAAAAAAATTAGCCATGCCTTTTGAATGTTATTGCCCACAGGAAAACACAGATTAGAATGCAGTGTACTCTCTCTCCCCACAAAAAGCAAAATAAAATAAAGTTTCATAAGACTTCTTGACTACAGTTAGCAAATTATTAAGGGGGGCAGGGGGGAGAAAGTCATAGAAAAAGTGAGTCTTATTACTTAAATTAAATCCTGGAATTTGAATAGGACAGAGACACTGTGTTCAGGGAGACTCAGCAGGAAGAAAATTCCCTTCTTACCTTAGAGCTGCGAGCAGCATTGATTGACATGCTCAGGAGAAGCTCTATTCTTAGTCCTCAGAATTCACTGTTGCAACTTACTGCAATGGATTTTTTTTTTTTTACCCTCTCTCTCTAGGACAGAGGATTTTAGAGGATCAAATTTTATGATTTCTCAGATCCTGCAGGGAAAAAGACTTTCCAGATAAACACTGTGGAACTATAAACCTCAGGGTCTTTGGAGACAAGACCACACAAGGAAATACAACTTTCTGTGCATTTCTTTCTTGCTATGATACCCCAAATGAAAATAAAAACATTGAACACTCAGCCTGTCTGTATTTTACTAGCGTTTCATTATAACACAGAATGCACTATTAGTTGAGGGAGAACATTGCATAACCTTTGGGCAAAAGCCTAAATGCAGAACATGTATTCTATGCTTTTTGTTTATACATTCAAATTTTTCTTTAACAATCTAGGAGAGCATGCTTATGCCACTACAGGTTTTTCTCTTCCTTTGTTTCATTCAAAGTCATTATTGCCTAAACACCTCTAAACTGGACCAGATGCTAACCAACCTAATCATCTCTAACCTTACCTAAACTTGAGGCCTAAATTAAAGAGGATCAGAGTCGAACTGCCTAACTTAATAACAAACATCATCAGTGAAAAGGGAGAGAGAGAGGAAAAAGGGAGGTTTTTCAGAGGAAATTAAATATTTTCACCTGGAGAAACACAGACAGGAGTGCCTGCCACCCACTTGACTCAGACCTCGTTAGCCCTTTGGTAAAACCGTACAAAATAAGGACAGGGCTGGAATCAGTTTTAATCAGTATGGCAGATATCAGTCATTAGAAGTTCATGAAAGCTGTTAAAAACAGAGCATGTCCCCTTTGCTGTATCCTCTGTACCCAACTGCTCAGTTGGACCCAAAGCTCTTTCCTGATGGAAGCTCCTGTGGAGGCCAACACCCAGGCTGAATTCCAAATTTCCCCAATTCTTCCCTCTCTCCTTTACCCAGGTTTTCATGCTCATTGCTCTTCCTGCCCCTTGCCCACTCTCCCCAAGCCAGTGGTTCTCTTAGTTAGGCATTACAACCCTGACTGTAATCAGCAGTCTTCACTGACTGTTCCTTGAGACTAAAACCAAACAACTCCCTACCCATCACCTGGCTTGCAGAGGAGGGTTGTACATGCATGTGCTTGATATGCAGACTTGGCATGCTCAGGAAACATGTTTATGAATATACAGGCTATATTCTATATTTCTTAGCCTCCAACAGACAATCGGAAACCAACAGTCAGCGTTCTGTTGGCTGTCACCTGCCTGTCTATACCTGGAAATCTCAGATCATACACTTTTTCACTGAAGACATTGCTTAAACATTGCTCTCTGTCAGAGCCATGCAAATTACAAGAAGAAATTTCATTAGGATGCGAGAAGTACTTCCTAATGATTTCAGGTGGGAACCTAGGTATTAATAAATCGCCTACAATACTTCAGCGGCAATGCAAGCAGACTCCCAAAAGGAAAGTCCCTGACAAACTTTTCCAGTGGTTTGACAAATGAGGAACCAAGGATTAACTGGCATAACAAGAAATTCACATGCTATTCAGACATAGCCCAATATTTTTCAACATAACCATGTAAGTGTAAGCTGTGGCAGTTTAACAACAGAAGGGGACCGGAAATAAAATTTTCAGGAGGGCTTTGTAATATTCTTTCTCTCTTCTAGTTAAAGCCAACTCAGGTCTTCCTGGTTTTGACTATTTCAAACATTTGAACTTCATGACCATTATAGTGGCCATGATAATGAACATGAATGTAATTATAGTTTGGACCAAATTGTAATTTAGACACGAACTGCTACACATTTTTAGTTGTATTTTATAAATTATCCCAGCTTTTCTGATAGAAAATTTCCAGTAAAATAAACCTAATACTTGAAAGCCAGCAACTCATTGTAGGTACTGGATATTAAAAATTCTTCTGTAATACTAGAGCAGTTCCAACTAATGTAAAATAAAATTAGAGCACTGTTCAAAGGGGAAACTTCATTAATGCAGTATATGATAAATTAGAAAGTCAACTGAAGAAAAATTTGTTAATTCCTACAGATCAAATTAAACACACAGAACCACATTTCTACATGGTAAGAAACTGCTACATATTTAAAGGCTGTTAAGAGCAAAGTAGAGAAATGAGCAATATCCAAACCACCAGTTCTAAATTTTGGTTAGTGCCAAAATACAACAATTTCATGTGCCATCAGACTGCTCTGGCATTAGCCACGGAAACCTTGAAGCCCAGACTCAGAAGTTAGTTAACTATATACTTATGATCTATATAAAGCATATGATTTTCTGCACCATTTTGACCAAAAAAAACGGTAATACTGGAGACTCAAAAATAGTGGTGTCAATTGTTAGCGAAAATGCTGGTTTCTTAAAGCCAGCACAATTATCTTCTAAGGAAAAACTATACATAGGCTCTTGCACATTGCATTACTGAAAATTTCTATCAATAGTACTAATTCTCCTAGTTATCGCCACCACTGAAGAAGTATATGAGTTCCATAAAACTGTGCCATAAAATTAAATCAGCTATATGTTCTATTCTATCTAAAGTAGCATGAGCTATTGCCATATAATTGTTGAAGTATCTGTCCTTGAATTTAGGCTGCATAAGCAATCTGAAAAAAAAAAAAAAAAAACAAAACCATAAATCTGTGGAAACCAAAAACACAGACAATGCTGTCAGTGGAGGAGCATAGTAAGACATTTGAACACTCTGTTACTGGAAAAATGTATGAATTCAACATAGGTACACAAAGAAACCTGAAAACTCATTAAGGCAATCTCTTAACTAGAAGGTTCTGTAATCTTTAAACTGGGGCTTTAGATAATTTTTTAGAGCTCCCTAAAGAGCCAAGTGATTTATCTGGCAAAAAATGCTGTGATTTCCTTGTGGTCTACCTGCAGGGCTAGCTTTCCTCTTCAAACTAGGATCTGAGGAAAAACACAGCTATAAATCAGATCTCAACATAAAGATACCAAACAACCAAACTACATATGTCCTGGGTCTGACAATTAGTAAAAAGCTACTAGCTAAATAGCTTTGTGTGAGAACACTGGCTGAAGATAAGTGGATAAGTGATGTATATAGTGCTGATAAAATCTGATACGTACTATTAGGCCTCTGAAACAGATTGAACATTTCAACTGAATTAAGTTATTCAAGTTGAATTACTTGTTGCAGGTAAATGATAAATATTCAAGAGAGGTGGCTTCATTAACTACTTGAAGATGTAAAGGGCTTTTGGTAGCTGGGGGAAAGGGACAGTCCAAAGATAGATAATATCAATGTTTTCCTAAGTAAAATGATTTCAAAAGGTTTTGAACAACATATGAATCAAATTTGTGCTACAAATATTTTTTATTAAAACATAAACAACTTCTCAATTTAGTTGATCACATATTTTACTATCAACCTATTAAAGCAGTGAATTAAAGGGCATTATAATTTTTACCATTAATCACCTACTATCATTTTTATCATTAATCACCTACTCGCAGAATGGCTGAGGATGAACTCGACCTCTGGATGCTACCTTGTCAAACTCCAGGGCTGAAGTATGGTCACCTATTGGTTGCTTAGTATCATGTCCAGGTGGCTTTTGAATATATCCAAGGAGGAAGACTCCACAAGCTCTCAGGGCAACCTGTTCTAGTACAGCTTTTTCCTTATGCATTTTTTTCCTTATGTGTTCAAGCAAATCCTTATTTATAATTTCTGTGCATAAGGAACTGAATTTGTTCATAATCCCCTTTAAAACAAGAAAACCTTTATGATATGAATGCCTGTTCTCACCATGAACTTGATTATTTTTTTCAAGGTAATACTTTATTAACAATAGAATTGTTTTTCCCTACAATCTGATATGTAGAGTTACTCTGGATCACCCTCCCAGTCATATAAATTCCCCTTTATTAGAGCAAGAGTGATTACCTTCTTTTTTTTTTTTTTTTCAATCTTTGCACTCATAAAATTGCATACATATTGCTTGATCAAAGCAAATATGATTCTGCTGATAATTATATCATATTCTGTTTGCAATAAGTATTCTACTCACATAACTTAATCTAACTACTTGATATATCAAGTGTTTGATTGAAGCGAAGAGTCTCCTTTACCATATTATTTACATGTTTTTCTAGCATTTGCTTCTTTCCATTTGAGCTTTATCTTTTTTAAAAAATAAAAACTATTTACAGTATGTGCCATTTGCTTTTGTCCTGTATGTATGCATATTTCTATACATGTTTTTCAGAAATATATAAGGAATAAAAAATAGAGGAAAAGTCTCTTTACCTTTCGTGTGTGTGTGTATATATACATATACATATATATATGTATGTAGACGCAAGCATATCTGTTTATGTGTGATCCCCCCAAAGTTTCTGGTTTTGCAAAATACTCAGCGTGAACACCTTAGTGCTTACACAGTTACACATTTCTTTAGAGAGTTCAGATGCATTCTTTATTCTAATTGAACAAGACTCCCTAGAGGCTGCACAATTTTATAAAGAAATTTAATTCTTAAGACTGTACTTTTCATCTCTTAGAAAACTTTCTATATTTAAACATACATAGTTGTCCTGATTTCAGCTCAGATAGAGTTAATAGTGTTTTTCTAGCACTTGCTGTGTTTCAGCTTTGGTATGAAAGGAATGTCACACTGCTGGTCACACTATTTCTGATACAAGCCAGGATGCCATTGGCTTTCTTGGCCACCTGGGCAAACTGCTGGCTCATATTCAGTTGTTTGTCAATTAGAACCCCAGGTTCTTTTCTGCCAGGTAGTCTTCCAGCCACACTTCCCCATGCCTGTTAGCGATGCATGGGGTTGTTGTCGTCCAAGTGCAGGACCTGGCACGTGGCCTTCTTGCACCATACATTAAGTTGAACATACGTGTTGAACCATATTCCATACCATAGATGTCATGCTTGGTATATAAATGGGGTTGGTCAGGAGAAGAAAGCGTATTTGTGATCACTACTCAAGATAATGCAATTTCACTGGGCAGTGAGAGTGACATTATTATTATTATTTGGTTTATTATTATGGTTGTTATTTTTCTTTTCTGTCACTGTTCTATTAAACTATCTTGTTTTCAAACCATGATTTTTTTTTTCCTTATTTTTACCCTCCTTTTCTGCCCCTTCTCCCTTTCCCCCGCTTTTTGGGAGAAGAGGGAGAACTGCAGAAGTGGCTGGGTGGTCCCAGCTGGGAGCTATGCTTAAACCACAATACCACAGTATACAATAGGTATTTGCTAATAAGCATTGAGAAATTAAATGAGCCAGAACTTGAAACATTAATAGAAACTAACATTTAGAGTTTCTGGCTATAATTCATACTTTCTAGTTGAAGCACTCAGTGGAAAAAGGTTTTTTGTCATCATGGATGGCCAAATTGTAGGCCTTAAGGGTCCTCAGATGTTCCATGACTACCATACCAAGAGGATATTAAGTAGTCCATCACACCTATGCTAGCTTCACATAGTCCACGGAAGTATTACAGTCCTGTTCTTTCTTTTACAGAACCACCACAGCAGTTTTCCTTCTAGCTGCCACAAGAAGAGTAGGATTTGTTAGCTGAGAACTGTTTTGCAAGTTGGGGATTCATGACATAGGTATGGCAGGTGTGCAAAATTTGAATGGGATATAGTGCTTGAAGCTGGGAAACCACATGTCTCTAGAAACACCTGCACTATGCCAAAGTTCAAAACTCCTAAATTCAATGGACATTGTGAACATCTACCTCATGCAGATAAGTTTTTGTTGATTGGTTAACTTCAACACCATGCTGCTTTGACAGGTAGTTCCCCTGGTTGCCACTTGGTCTGAAATCTAGTGAGTAGTGGGTCAAGTTGTTGCTTTAAGCAGATGCTGACAGTTGCTATAAGAGACAACCTCTCCTGGCTCTCCCTCTGAGTTTCTGTTGATATACATAATTTCTAGTTTGTGAACCTAGAGCAGAGCTTAACTCACTATCACTGAAAGATTTCTGGGCCTTCTAATCAAAACAAATTTTGTTGAAGTTGTTCTGGGGCTGTTCAGCCTGGAGAAGAGAAGGCTCTGGGGAGACCTTATAGCAGCCTTCCAGTATCTGAAGGGAGCCTACAGGAGAGCTGGAGAGGGACTCTTTGTCAGGAAGCATAGTGATAGGACAAGGGGTAATGGTTTTAAACTGGAATAGGGGAGATTTAGATTGGATATTAGGAAAAAATTCTTTACTGTGAGGGTGGTGAGGCACTGGAACAGGTTGCCCAGAGAAGTTGTGGATGCCCCATCCCTGGAAGTATTTAAGGCCAGGCTGGATGGGGCTTTGAGCAACCTGGTCTAGTGGGACGTGTCCCTTAATGTGGGGCAGGGGGGTTGGAACTTGATGATCTTCAAGGACCCTTCCAACTCTAACCATTCTATGATTCTATGTTTACTTGTCCAACCAAGTCCATATTTTTGCAAGCATTGTTACTAATTTATTTTCTGAACATGACTACAATAAACACAAACAAGACAAGGCTGGGGTACAATTTAGCCCTTGATCATGGAAGAAAAGCCAGAAGTGCTAGAGAATAATGTGTACCTTGTGGCGTAATCTTACTAGGGGCTGATAGGGCCTGAAGTCATATCCTTCCTTGGCTGGCCACCCGTCTGCTCCCAGCAAAATACATCCAAGAAGTAAAACAGCTGACCACCACATAAACATCTTTACAGGTCTGCTCCTGTCAAAATAAAATGTAAAAGTTCAGTGACAGACTGCAATATTACTTTGTCGCAAGTCATATAATAAAAGTTTACAATACTGATATTCCCCTTGTGGACTTAAATAAATACAATACAAATAGGATAATCCATCTAGTACAACAGCAAAAAGAAAAAGAAAACAAATTTAGCAGTATTTGAGACCACAATATCAATTCAGTTGTGATGAACCAAACATTTTGTTATGACTATTGAATACTCATATGAGAAGGTCACTGAGGAAACAACCAGGAAATGTCTCAGAAAAGACAGGACATAATAGAAAAACAGAGGTGAAAAAATCAACACCGTTTTTCCTCAAATGAAGGTAAAAAGGTGATCATCAATGACATGTTCATCAATTTTTTCTTTTAAACATAGTCTCCTGTGATGCACTATTCACAACCTAAAAGTGTAAAATGTGTAGCATACATCTACTATGATCTTTATCTCACCAGTACTGAAGTCTAAGATCTAAGCAAAATGCTTTACTTTCTGCCAATATTCTGGAGGAATTGCATTGTTGAAATTATGTATAGTCTATAAGCTTTATTGCATATGTCGGCATTATAAGAATACTTTTTAGTGTATTACATAAACTCACCAAATCTTGCTCCAGAATTCACTGCAAACAAGTGCAAAATCCAGGATAGATTATTTGAAAAAACATTTCATCGATTGGCTTGGGTTTTGGGTTGTTTCTGTTTCAGAATCCCACAAGCCATTTCAGATGACCTGAACTGCACCAGCATTTTATTAGTTTTTAGAAATAAATCCAAACCTTAAGAAATCTTAGGTCACAGGACACTTCAGGAGGCTATGTAAATACTTTTGTAATAGAATCAATGACATTTAGTGTATGTCATTTATCTTCAGAAATAACTTCAAACGTGATTGTTGGTAGTTTTCTAATATGTATTGATTCTTATTTGTCTAATGCTGTTTCATTATTAGCAAGAAAAATATTGTCATCCCAAAGGAGACTGTGCAATAATTCTTAACAGTTATTTCATAACATTGCATCACAGTTTCTTTTATGGTGAGTACAGAGGGGGTTCAATAACTTTATTTACATGAACAATGACACCTTGTTGAAATTTGGGTTAGAATACTGCAAGTCACAGATTTCAAACAAACCTATGAAACTTTATTATGATGCACTGAAAACAGAAAGAAATACTATTTATATCGATTTTCTTCTTATGCAAAGAAGAAAATTGCATAAAATTGCAGATTGTTACACATATTTCACCTTCATAAATTTGAATGTTATGTAAAATAATGAAGAAGGGGCAAGAGAAGGACAAGGCCACTCTTAATAGTTGATGCAACATTTTGTTTCATGGAAAGAGAATTTAGCAGAAGGATACTCATCTATTTGTGATTTTAATATTAAATCAGAATGTTATATTAACAAATTCAGACATAGTATTTTAAAGGTACATTTTAACAGTAAATATCAATATCTAGCTACTAGAACGCATACAATGTGTTATGCTTACAATTATGCAGAATTATAGATCTTGTCCATTTCATCAGCATTCTGTCCATAAATTCAACATCCTTCAGTCATCCTGAAAACCTAGTTTGCACTAATTACAGTGTTTTGGTATATTTTAAACCAGGTTATAAAAAAATTACTTTCTATTTGAATGAACACAAGATTTCTTTTTCCAGACAAAACTGGGCTGGTTTGGTGAGTTGGTCCTATATTATTCAGCCTCCATGATATGTGATTGTGTGACCCATTAGAATTAAAATTAGGATATTAGATACTGATATTAGAAAGGGAGATACACAGCTGTATGGAAGACCGCACAAAACTATTTCTAATATTAAAGGCCTTGATAAACTTACATTTTTAAATTTATGAGAAAATCATAGAATTGTTTAGGTTGAAAGGATCATTAGGTTGAAAGGATTTGAGATCACCTAGTCCAAACATCAACTTAACTCTCATAATATTCACTAAGCCTTATGCCAACCTGCCTTTTAAATACCTTCAGGGATGGTGCCTTAACCACTTCCCTGGACAACCCATTCCAACGCTTAATAACCCTTTCAGTGTAAATTTTTCTCCTAATATCCAGTCTGAACCTCCCCTGGCACAACCTGAGACCATTTCCTCTTGTCCTATCATCTGTGACTTGTGAGAAGAGACGGATCCCCACCTCTCTACACCCTCCTTTCAGGTAGCTGTAGAGAGTGAGGTGTCCCCTCAGCCTCCTGTTCTCCAGACTGAGCAACCCCAGTTCCCTCAGCCTCTCCTCATATGACTTGTTCTCTAGGCCCCTCACCAGCTTGGTGGCTCTCCTCAGGACATGCTCCAGCACTTCAATATCCTTCTTGTAGTGAGGGACACAAAACTGAATAGACTATACAAGGTGATGCCTCACCAATGCCAAGTACGAAGGCACGATCACTTTCCTACTCCAGCTGCCCACACTATTCCTAATAAAAGCCAGGATGCTGTTGGCCTTCTTGGCCACCTGGGCACACTGCTGGCTCATGTTAAGCCAGCTGTCCACCAACACCCCCAGGTCTTTTTCTTCTATGCATCTTTCCAGCCACTCTTTCCCAAGCCTGTAGCATTGCCTGGTGTTGTTGTAACCAAAATACAATGTACTTTGCCTTATTGAAGTTCATACAATTAGCCTTGGCCCATCAATCCAACCTGTTCAGGTCCCTCTGTAGACCCTTCCTGCTCTCAAGAAGATCAACACTCCCAACTGGTTTGGTGTCATCTGCAAACTTACTGAGAATGCACTCAGTCCCTTCATCCAGATCATCGATAAACATATTAAGCAAGACTGACCCCAAAACTGAGCCCTGAGGGACACCACAGGTGACCAGCTGCCACGACGTTTCAATCCATTAATCACAACTCTCTAGGCACAGCCATCCAGCCACTTTTTGACCCAGAGAAGAGTACATTTGTCTATGCCATGATTTTTGAGCTTCTCCATGAGAATGCTGTGAGGAACAGTGTCAAAGGCCTTGCCAAAGTCCAGGTAGACAATGTCCACAGCCTTCCCCCCATCCAGAAGGTGGGTCACATGATCATAGAAAGAGATCAGGTTGGTTAAGCAGGACCTCCCTTTCATAAAACCATGCTGGCTCGCCCTTATCTCTTGGCTGCCCTGCACTTGCTATGACAGCTCACTCAAGATAATCTTTTTCATGATCTTTCCTGGTACCAAGGCCAGGCTGACAGGCCTATAGTTCTCCATGTCCTCCTTCTGGCTCTTCTTGTAGATGGGCATCACATTTGCCATCCTCCAGTCATCTGGTACCTTCTCTGTTGACCAAGATTTTTGATAAATAATGGAAAGAGGTCTGGTGAGCTCTCCCACCAGCTCCCTGAGTACTCTTGGGTGAATCCCATCCAGCCCTATAGACTTATGCATGTCTAAATCCTTACAAGAGATGCTGAAAAAAAACATAGAGAATTCATCAGAGCTGCTTTTGACTCAACAAAAGACATTATAATTTCATACAGATACAATCAGAATTATGAAAGGACTATTACAACCATACTCACAGACTTTCTAGATATATATGGCATGAGAGTTTCCTTATATGATTCCTAAAGGACCTACAACCACACATTTTGTAAGTGGTTTCAGTAAGTATTACAGATATTTGATATTTATCAGTGATACTCAGTATCTGTGTTGAAACTATCATGCTAAACAGACAGCATAGCAAACTGATCCTCCTCACTTTGAGTTGTGCAAGTCATTATGTTTAGTCTATATTATTTAGTCCTGTAACATGGGACAGAGATGAACAACTTTGCAGGCTGAATTATGCATGAGTGTTTATTACTTTTTTCCCCCTTTCTACCTTGCTTTTAATGCACCTACCCTGCTAATATAGAAAGTTCTGATAAGAATAAAGATATACATGAATAAGTACAAAATGTAAGTGTGCCCTAAGAGCCTAGAGTGTGTACAGAATGTTGAAGTCCTGCATAACATTTCCTTTTTTTATTGGAAATCAGCTGAGCATAAAATGTGAACAAATTGGGGATCACTTATTATCCTGTATCATTTATAGTCATGCCCCTGGCAATACTGTTACACAAACTGTGGGTTTGACTCCTATCATTCTTCATATAGCAGCAGCCGTCACAGTCACCCAAAGGCAGGAACTGCATAGAATTAATTCCTGTGGAGATATCAAAGGCATTAAATGGAATCTAGCCTTACCTCTACTCACAGTCTTAGTAATGAGATCTTGCATAAGTCTGATAACCTTCTCTAGGGACTAGTCTACCAAACCTGGTAAAACCACTTAATGGTTGCTGCCTCTTTCATTCTCATTCCAACTGACTTTTGCCAGCCTGAATAGTCATTTCACATAAGGGCAGCCACATTTTGCCACCCTCTCATCTAAACTGCACATATTTTAGCCTCACGTGGTATAAAAGTCCTTATAGTTTTGAAAAT
>VZRU01002598.1:195287-211854 GCA_013398155.1 Pedionomus torquatus
TTAATATAAATATAATTATAATACAAAATATAATATATGAGTTATATACATTTCTATTTCTCTAATTTTATATATTAAATAATTTATAATATAACTTATATGTAAAATATATAGAGAAATATAAAAATACTACAACATCTTTTAGTATATAGGTGTCATTTGTCTGACATGAAACATTGCCTGAAATTCTCAGATAACTGTTAAAATTAACTATCTTATATCCTATGAATGTGAACAGCTAATTTACAGCTACTCATTGCACATAAATAATTAGGGGCATGGGTTTTTTTCCCTCATTGCATGTACATAATTAGGGTAATGGGTTCTTTTCCTCATGTGTATTACTTTTCTTATTAACAATTATTCTCACCTGCTATTTTTTCATTAAACTGATCTATATTGTGGAATTCCTCTGTGTTGTTCTGTCAGCCTTATATATGCCTTAAAAAATAAGGAGGGATGGAGTGAAGGATGTGAAACAGGTAACAGTTATTCCTTATTTCTCACTGTACAGTAAATTCTTCAGTATCAAATTTAGATTTTCCTTTCTGATTCCCAGAAAGCTTGATCATCTTACTTTTTAGACCATTTCCAGAGCTTTCATGAATCTGATGCACTCTGAAGTTTTCTCACGATTGATTTCTCTTAATCTGTTAAGTCTGAAACTTTTTGATACATTATTATCCATAAGAGGATTCTTTCATTCTGTGACAAGTTTCTTCCTTAAAACCCTTGGGTGAAGAACACTGCTGTGAGATCTGTACCTTCTGAACTGGCAGATGGAATACCTTAGGGCATACCACCTCCATTATTTAGGTAAGGGAATTGAGACCATAAGATCATTCCCTTAAGCAAGTAACCTGTTCTGCCACTTATTTGTAGCTTGTGTTCCTGTTATATCATCTNCACCTACCCTGCTAATATAGAAAGTTCTGATAAGAATAAAGATATACATGAATAAGTACAAAATGTAAGTGTGCCCTAAGAGCCTAGAGTGTGTACAGAATGTTGAAGTCCTGCATAACATTTCCTTTTTTTATTGGAAATCAGCTGAGCATAAAATGTGAACAAATTGGGGATCACTTATTATCCTGTATCATTTATAGTCATGCCCCTGGCAATACTGTTACACAAACTGTGGGTTTGACTCCTATCATTCTTCATATAGCAGCAGCCGTCACAGTCACCCAAAGGCAGGAACTGCATAGAATTAATTCCTGTGGAGATATCAAAGGCATTAAATGGAATCTAGCCTTACCTCTACTCACAGTCTTAGTAATGAGATCTTGCATAAGTCTGATAACCTTCTCTAGGGACTAGTCTACCAAACCTGGTAAAACCACTTAATGGTTGCTGCCTCTTTCATTCTCATTCCAACTGACTTTTGCCAGCCTGAATAGTCATTTCACATAAGGGCAGCCACATTTTGCCACCCTCTCATCTAAACTGCACATATTTTAGCCTCACGTGGTATAAAAGTCCTTATAGTTTTGAAAATTGTTTGACCCTGAAAGACTTCTCCTTTGTACTTCTCCAAAAGAAGAGAAAATTATTACATGCTCAGTTTCTGACTTCATTGCCTGTTACTTAGATGAACATTTAAAATATTAAAGAAGTCAGCTTTATGGACAGGTGCCACCTAGAGCCCCAAAAGTATGTAAGGTGTCTGCATTTATTATTTGCTTCTACAGAATTTTTTTTTTCAAAGTAACATAAATTTTCTACTGAATTTTTTTTACATCTTCAGTGGCTATTTCTTAAAAAACTGTTACTCCTTAAAATAATGCTATTATTAAGTCTTCATTTTAAATGATTATGATTGGTCCTTAAAGACTTACGTTGTTAAAGAGATGAATTAATGGGAAGGAATAAAAATGAGTTTTCAAAGCTAAATTACAACTCCAGATTTTCTTGCTGTATATAGGTGAACGGAAAGAAATAAGGTATCAACTCTGTATACACATGGTACCTAAAATAACTTGCTTCTTATTTCTATTTGGAGCTACAGTACAATTTATTTAGTTTATTGTGCTTATTCTCTCTTCAAGCAGAAACTAACCTGTATCTCTGGGTTTTCCTGTTTCTTTCTCTGTACATTCCTCATTGTATTATATTTTTAAGGAATTTAGAGACTAACACAGTATTCAAGACAACGATGCACCAAGCACTTAGATAGCAGGATATTTTCCTTGTTATTCAATATTCCTTTCCCAATATTCTCACGCTCTAAAATATTTTAATATAAATATAATTATAATACAAAATATAATATATGAGTTATATACATTTCTATTTCTCTAATTTTATATATTAAATAATTTATAATATAACTTATATGTAAAATATATAGAGAAATATAAAAATACTACAACATCTTTTAGTATATAGGTGTCATTTTTCTGACATGAAACATTGCCTGAAATTCTCAGATAACTGTTAAAATTAACTATCTTATATCCTATGAATGTGAACAGCTAATTTACAGCTACTCATTGCACATAAATAATTAGGGGCATGGGTTTTTTTCCCTCATTGCATGTACATAATTAGGGTAATGGGTTCTTTTCCTCATGTGTATTACTTTTCTTATTAACAATTATTCTCACCTGCTATTTTTTCATTAAACTGATCTATATTGTGGAATTCCTCTGTGTTGTTCTCTGTCAGCCTTATATATGCCTTAAAAAATAAGGAGGGATGGAGTGAAGGATGTGAAACAGGTAACAGTTATTCCTTATTTCTCACTGTACAGTAAATTCTTCAGTATCAAATTTAGATTTTCCTTTCTGATTCCCAGAAAGCTTGATCATCTTACTTTTTAGACCATTTCCAGAGCTTTCATGAATCTGATGCACTCTGAAGTTTTCTCACGATTGATTTCTCTTAATCTGTTAAGTCTGAAACTTTTTGATACATTATTATCCATAAGAGGATTCTTTCATTCTGTGACAAGTTTCTTCCTTAAAACCCTTGGGTGAAGAACACTGCTGTGAGATCTGTACCTTCTGAACTGGCAGATGGAATACCTTAGGGCATACCACCTCCATTATTTAGGTAAGGGAATTGAGACCATAAGATCATTCCCTTAAGCAAGTAACCTGTTCTGCCACTTATTTGTAGCTTGTGTTCCTGTTATATCATCTTCTTTTCATAAAATTTCCAAAATCGTTATTATATTGAACACCTCTTTATAAAAGTATTTTCTCATGTATTCAGTTTGCAGCCATTCATATAAAAATGCTCGGTTATGATTTAGTTGTCTTATGAGGGTACATATATTCTCCAAGCTGACCCTTATCACTGAGATAGGGGCAAAATATTCTGTTGAGAGCAGAATTGCAAAGAAGAAACATTTAATCACAGTTTTCTACTGAAACTTATGAAGCAAAAGTATGAAATATTCTATTTCATTAAAGAAAATTCTACTTCGTAAAATTCTACTTGGTATACACTCTTGATTAAAAATGCAGACACTGAATATATTTGGTGCAATGCAATCAAACACAATTTGGTCTGCTCAGCAGAGCAACTGAAGCTAATTTTCCAGCCTTGAAACTTTTAGACTGTCTCAGAAGTGGTTTATGCTGCAAGATCCTCAGTTAGACTTAAATCACTACTTTACTTACCTAAAAAAAAGGGGCAAAATACCATAACATTATATATTATCCCCTTACTTACCTGACGCTACTGACTTCACAGCATTAAATTCTTTGTGTTTCCAAATTTGGTAGTTGATGCTGAATAATCTTCAGTATTTTTATTGCACTCAAACCCTCAAATAGTATTAATAACAGGTGTAGGATTCAACCACACATCCAAACTCTGAGGCAGACAGTCTGACATAAATTGAATATCCAATCATTTTAAACTTAAGATGTCACTTTTACATTCAATGTATGTTCTTCTGTAAGCGAAGGCACATTAGACTTATACGTACCAGGGCTTGTACATTATAATTCAATATGCATATGTGCAAGTTACAGATATTTATGATATCTGTGTGTGAGGCACATTGTTTTATCTTAAAACTAATGAAAATATTGCAGTCAGTAACAAAAGAATAACTGCTTTGAAAATAATGTGTCCAATTATTCAGCTCCTAAGCCACCAGGAGCAACAAACTTTGGCCATGAGGGAAAATATTTCTTATCTGTTTTTATTTCCATAAAAGTGTGTATATAAAAGTATTATATCAATTAATTATTTTTTTTAAACAAAGAAAACTGCATGAAAAGTTCACTGAATTGTCCACAGTAATCCTAGCTGATGAGCTAGTCACACCTGAGTTGACGATAATGTCTTCCAGTTCTTGAGAAAATACAAGGCAAATCTCTATCTCCCCTTTCTCTCCTGCTAGTGTTTTTCACCCTTGCAAGTTCAATATCTTGTGGAAAACAAACTAAATCCAGTTCTGACACCTTCCTTATGAATATCTAATCACAATTAATTTTTTTTAGAATGCCATGGTGAGTCAGTCTTCTCAGAGTTTATTATGCTTTCTAAATCTTCTCAGCAGTTCATTGGTAATGTAAATTTTGTTCTCTTTTGCCTGACTCTTCCTTTGGAATTGTTGTATTAGTGGAGATGCTACTATTCTAAAGAGATTAGCAAATACATACTAAACAATACTTTACTCCATGCTGTAATCTTCACAAACAGAGAAGGCTTAAAAAATACCATATCATACACAACCAGTAACAAATATGATAAAGAATATGTAATTAGTGAAAGCTGACTGAAGCAGAGTTTATATCATGGAATTTTCAGAGTTGGAAAGGACCCTCTAGAGACCATCTAGTCCAACTCCCCTGCTAAAGCAGGATTGCATAGAGCATATTACTCAGGACTGCATCCAGGTGGGTCTTAAAGGCCTCCAGAGAAGGAGACTCCACAACCTCCCTGGGCAGCCTTTACCAGTGCTCTGGCACCCTCACTCTAAAGAAGTTTTTTCTCATATTTGAATGGAACTTCCTATGTTCCAGCTTGTGCCTGTTGCTCCTCGTCCTCTCACTAGGAACCACTGAAAATAGTCTGGCTCCATCCTCCTTCAACCTACCCTTCAGATACTTATAAGGATTAATAAAGTCTCCCCCAAGCCTTCTCTTCTCTAGTCTAAAGAGTCCCAGCTCTCTCAACCTTTTCTCATAAGGGAGATGCTCCAATCCCTTAATCATCTTTGTTGCTCCACTTTGGACTCTCTCCAGTAGTGCCCTATCTCTCTTGAACTGGGGAGCCTGGAACTGGATGCAGTATTCCAGTTGTGGCCTCACCACTGCAGCGTAGAGAAGAATGACCTCCCTCGACCTACTGATCACACTCTTCCCTAAGCATCCCAAGATTCTATTGGCCCTCTTGGTGACAAGGGCACATTGATGTCTTGTGGACAGTTTACTATCTTCCACGACCTCCAGCTCCTTCTCCTCAGAAGTGCTTTCTTGAGGAGTGAAAATATAAACCTAAATATGAGAATGTCCTATTTTAAAATGTATATAATTAAAATTAAGAATTATTTTCAACTTTCAAAACATTGTTTCCAATTATGCTATATGTTCTTGTTCTGTGTTACTAAATGAGGACTAACCAGGATATTTGGCATTAAGAACACAGATAAATCATTTGAAAATACAGCCACCCCACCCTAATAAACTGATTTAATCAGCTTAATGCACCTATAAAATATAATAAATTATATCTTAAATACTGTCTAGATCAATGTGATCCTCCTATTTTTAAGAGAGAAAACAAATCTGATATTAACCTAACATTATTTAAAAGGTCATTTTCAACATATCAAGGAGCAATGCTGTATACCCTTGGGACGTCAATCTTTGTCTTTTGCATACTATTGATTTGAAAAAAAAAAAAAAGTATTAAATTAATTGTCTATTTTATGTGTGTTAGAAAAAGAGCGTAAGTTCTGTCACCATATTCAGTGTTACTTATAAATTTATAATATAGCTACAATAATAACTATAAACCATGCTTCATCACCTGTAACTTCAAGGACTTGATTCCATACTGATGGATGCAAATACCTACGAAAAAAGAAATACACCACTACCCTTTCTTAAAACGCTTTTAACGGCCATTATGGTTTTATGACAGAAAGGCATCTGCAAACAAGGCATTTTTTATATAAATTGAGATTATTATATTTCACAAGCTTTGAACAAGTAGCAGAAGTTTTATCCAAAAGCATGTCTTCTCCCATTAACCTACTGTACCACACATAAGTGCCTCTATATCTTCACCCTCAGTCTGTCCTCAAAACCCTCACAACAAGCTTCTCCAAGCCATTACACCAACAATGGGATTCTTCACAAGAATCACAGCATCAGATTTTGTCTACTAATGCAGATGTAATGCATATCTAGCAAAGTTTGTCCTTGTTAAAATGCTATGTGGAAAGTAGATCACAATGTCACGATGGCAGCTCTCCCCACCCAGGACTTGCTGCCAGTTTTCACGCACAGCACACCTCATACTGTCACCTTCCAGTTCTCCTCCAGAAGTGGCAGCCACGCTCTGAACCAGAGTTGTTAGGTCACCTTAACTACGTTCAGCAGGCTTGGGGCTTGCAACAGTGAAACGCAGCACTGCCACGGCAGCCAACAGCTTGTGCATCTGTGTACCAATCTGTTCTGTCTTTCAGCAGCTACTCTATGTGGCTATGCGACTACACAGGCACACGCTCTTCATCCTCCACCCACTGAAAGAGGCTAGCACAGTCATTTTGGAACAGCCAACGATGCTCCTGACAGCTCATGTACTGGAACATACAAGCAAAGAAACACATCTTTTTAAAATCTCACGAAAACCACTCACCATGCCAGATGAATCCTGCCTTCTGCTGACTCCTGTCCATCTCTCTCTCACTCCTCTCCTGATTTAAATTGCAAAACTACCGTGCTGAACAAGCAGAAGGTGGAGGGCAAACCCCTGGGCTCCTGGCCCTGTTCTAACACATTTGGTCCTTATGTAGATGTTAGAAACATGTCAGGTGACTCTGAGATGTATTCCCCAGAGCACCTTTGTGTTGGGACACCACAAGGGCCAGGTTTTCTCTGCCTTTCACTGATATTCCATCTGTGCCCTCAGGCTGCTTGCACTGTCACGTGCCAGCAGATAACAACAGAAGCCCAGTCAGCAAGTGTCTGTGGGGTAAAGCGAGCAAGATTCACCTGCACCGGGCTTTTCTAGAAGAGCTTCTTTGGAACTGGGCCTACAGGCTTACAGGTGGCTCTTGTGGCTCCATACACAAGTGGCCTGAATGTGCGAGGGGCATTTCCGAAAGGCCAAAACACCTGGAATGTGGATGCAGCAGACAATTATTAGATGAAAACTTTGCTTCTAACTTCATGCTTTAATTTAATCTTACCATTTTAAGTATATTTATTTATTTAAAGGATGACACCAGATGTCTTAGTGTCAGTGACCCAGGTTTCAGTGAATTATAATGGAATGAGGAAAGGCAATTTTAAACTATACTTATAATGTCTCTCACATGATCTCAAAACTGCAATCTTACAATTTTTTTAATATTCCAGAAAGCAGAACAAAATAAGGTTACTATATTTCACGTATCTCAGAGGAGTTTTTATTTTTTTAATAGAACCGAATTGTGCATTTTGATCTAATTTTTTCATAAGACTTCAGTATCCCCTTCAGGAAACTGGTATACTCACTATCATTGATATATGCAAGTGCTAGTTTATGGGAGTTATACCGTCAGCATGGCAGTTTCTTTCTTCCCTCATTAAGAAAGCTTGTTACAGCTGATTTCTCAATATCCTAGAGGATTAATGTTTATCACCATGATAAAGCATCTGAACCAATGGGAATTAAAATGCTTTATGTTATGAAATCAGAAATATAAAATCTGCCATCTTAGAACTTAAGCAAATATTTTGGTACTGTTACCATTTTACAAAACTTGTAAATTAACACCTAACATACAAAATATAAATATTTTGTTTTCAAGTCTTTTATTCAGTCTTATGAAATAAAGTACTGCAAACATTAACTAAATGTAAGAAGAAAAATAGCTATTAACACTTCCATAGTAAATTGTTAAGTGTCTTTTTGAGCAAATATGTCATCCTAGAGAAGGCAAAATGGCCACTCAAGATGCAACTTTATTTTTTCTTAAACAGTAAACTTCAAAGTTAAAGATTAAAATTTCTCCATATTTGCTATGATACTCTACCCTAAGGCCCCTTTTGTTATTCAAGGAGATTTTGGATTTTAGTAAAACATTAGCTATCAACAAAAACATTGAAGCCTTGGTGTTACTGTACTCCTTGAACGAACACTAAACCACGATATGCCTGCCTTTAATTCAAACTACTGAGATAATTTAGAGAATCTCATTCTATTAAGTAAGTATTCTGGTTAATATTATGATTTTATCCCTTTACATATATGAATCTTGCTCTGTTGAAATGGTTCAACCAACAGAGATGGGCCCCACCCTTGTTACCCAGTGAAAGGGATTTTTCAGTGATTCAGTTATTTTAGTCAGCCCACCTGGAAAATGTGGCTCAAGACCACCCTAGAAATGGCAAATATTGGATAGGCAGGTTTTGGCATTTTACCTCTAATGGGGTTTGATGTAACAAAACTTTGTAAAAGACGAGATAAAAAAACAAGTGCTAAAAACCAAATACAAAAAAGACAGAAGGTAGGTAAGTGTGTAGTTTGGGGCAGGGGAAGTAATCCTTCTCTTTGTAGCATGGGAAAATAACTAGAAGATATATCTGAGAGAAATGTGATATGGGAAAGTCTATGACATGCAAAGAACCACAAGCTTCCTGCCTCCTTAAGCACAGATGAACACTTAGCAGAACAACCTGGCTGTGCCCTGGTGCGATGGAGAGGACTATACACAGCAGTACACACACTGACAGGAACTAAGTCATCAACTTGCAGAGAATAAAGGTGCTCACAGATTTTGGTAGGAATTAATTGAACCACAGTTCGATCAGTAACCAAAAGGACTGATGATCATTGCAGCTATTTAAATAAACAAGTATTTTTTGTAGCTGAGGGCAGTCTGCCCTTATTAAGATTGAACGAAAAAATACATTTGCCCTCCAGTGGTCTCCCCCAGTGCCCACATTAATATAATTAAATCAACTGCAGATGAAATGCTGACCTAATTTAGAAATGAAAACAACTCCAAAATTCACATTTAGTATTGTTTGGTCCAGAATTTCATCCTATTTGTATGACTTCGTGACAACAGAAGTTCAAAAGGATGGAAACAAAGCTCTAAAATACCTCCATTAATTAGAATGAATGAGATCCAAAGTTGCTTGTAATTGTCATTTAAAAAAATCTGTGTCTAATCATACAGATCCACAGAAATATACAAATAAAGTGTTCTCTACTTGAATAGCTAAAAGAGCTATAGGGATTTCCTCCTTTTTAATTTAACTGCTGTGGAAGTTTTTTGCCTCTTTTGCTTTGCAGTGACTTGTCTCTTCTTTCTTTACTGCCACAAAGGTCAACTTTCTTCATGAGCCTGATTTCAGAAAGAAATACAGAAAATTACACTTTTCCTGTCAGTCATAAAGCTGGCTTGGGTTTCTGGTGCAATGTGTTGTATTCAAGATCTTTCTTAGATCCATCAGTTGGTGAAATGTCCAGAACCTGTCAGCTCAGCTGCATCCTTTGGGAATGCTATGGCAACAAGCTTGAAGACATATGTTTGACCACAATTTGAATTGAAACTGATGTCTATTGGACTTGCTGCTTCACTTGGACATCGAAGTCCAAGTGAATAAAAGAAGGATTTTCTCTCCTTCTGTAAAATGAAATTGTTTCATATTCTACTCAGTCTATTAAAGACATACAGTTTGCACTAACAGAACAAATCCACCCTACATTGCACTGCCATATCTGATTGAAAAAATATATATTTTGTCTGTAACAGTTGACCTGGTCTTTTACATTCTACTATTCATAGAAAATTTAGTCCATCATTAGAGATTATATTAATATTTTGTTGAACAACTGCAACCTTCTTTAAATTTTGCATAGACATTAGTAATAAAATAATAAATTTATCTTATTGTATGCTCACAATCCCATTCATTAGGATCAGAGCCTGCATTTCTTGCTATGTTTTAACTGACTTATACCATTTTACAGAACTTTATTGCATATGATTTTATACTTCTTTAGTATACCTACTAGACAAAAGCCTTCCAAATGGATCCTAGAAAGCTGACAGTAAACCAGAAAACTGCCAATGTCCTGATGAGCTTGTAGCTGAAGTAGATTGAAAAATAATGTTTTTCAATAATTTATTAGTTAAAAACCTGTCATTTCTAAGAAGAATGAAATAGGGACAAATACGAAACAAAGTAAGGAGCAGATAAAAAAAAATATTATATAAAATACAACAGTATATATATTTGTTTTAGAAAGGCAAACATCTTCAGTTTTATTTATACAATAAAAGTACAGGAAAAGCTAATGTAAAATTGACTGGAACTCAGTTTTTAACATCTATGGTGCCAAGAAACACTAAGACAAGGCTCTGAACATAAAAAAAAATAAATTATATTCAAAGAGAAAGTAAAGCTTAGATGGCTTAGGTACAACCATCACCAGACACTCCATATCACTCCTTGTACAAACTGTGTGTGTAGGCAAGAGCATCCCATCTCTCTTCTCGTATAAGGTTGTGGCTCTGAAACTACAACCTCAAGACTAATCACTCTACCTCCCTGAGACATGTTTTTCATCCCACCCTGACACTGTTACCGATTTTTGGGTCAACCATATAGACTCTGGGATTGTCTAGGACAACTTTGTGAATTGCAATGCAATGACAAGGAGACAGGAGATGTTGCTGAACATCACATTCCTACTGCCCAGCTACAAATGCTGATCAGATAATTGGTGGCAAAAGTCCAAGCCCTCCAGCTACACACAGGTCCTTTATTGATGAATCAGTTACTGTCTACTGTCTGTGTGAATTCATCCTCAGTGCTGACTCAGGTAAGTGTCCTTACACAATTAGACTGAAAGCTCCTCTTGCCTCATCTGTATTTTGACAATTGGCGGATGCTTACCCTTCAGTTTTTTCAAATATTTCTTGTTATCCAGATGATATTTCCTGCAAACCACCACTGATTAATCAAAAAGGAAAAGAGCTTTTTGAAAGTTATTTTGCAGAAGACTATTTCTACAGAAAAAAAAGTTATCATATTGTTCAGCAACATGTAACGCAATCTGAGAATTATTACATTTATAGTCTTGCACAGTTCTTATATGACTACTAAGCAGAGAGAAGAGCCTCAATAGAGGCTATTCAGATGAGAGAAAGCTTTTTTTTTTTAATTAATCAATTTCATTAATTAGTTTCATGCAATTCATACAGTTTATTAACTAGTTTCATATAATCACTCTCATATTCTCAAAATTTCACATTCTGGACAATGGTGGAAAAGTAGGGTTACCCTGCCTACAGAGAGAGGGCAAAAAACACCTTTCCTGTTTTCAGCACACAATTGCATAAATGAGACAATCTGTATATACAATGAAAAGATGAAATAACAATTTTTATCCTCTAGGACAAGACACCACCCAGATTGTTTCAAATCACAGTTGATGGGAATCCCAAGTGAAACCCTCTCTCTCTGCCTCCCCCAGAAATAGGGCCTGGGACTGAGTCACTCCTGTAGCAATACAAAGTTCCAGGAGGAAGAAGAGTGCCAATGAAGGATGAAGGCAGTAAACACAAGGGACTATACTAAAGGATCAGGTTCACTGTTCCTCTTATTGGCATGGGCCAGGAGATGAGGGGAAAGGGGATGACAGGAAGGAGAAGGGATGTCCCTTGTAGCCATGCATAGTGCTCATATTCCCCAATTTCTCACTTAATGAAGGATTGCCAACACTCAGTGCCGGCACTACAGCCAGTGTCTGCAATTTCTGGGTTGAATGATTGCAAACAAAAGAAGAGGAGAGCCATTGTTGCTCTCTCCCAATAGTTGCCTGCCTTTGGCAGCCTGCTGTGCTTAAAGGCAGCTCTGACTGACAAATTAAGCTCCAATTTTACAAGTGACGCTAGGTAGTACTCCCTATTCATGGCATATAGTAGTACCACAGCCTCCAAGTTACCCGCAGCCCTGAATGTACAATAGGATTACATCCAGCATACATGGAGAAAACAGAGAGTAGCTCCATTACAATAATCCAAAACTAGGCCTTCTTTCCAAAGTTATTTGATTTTGAAAATCACTCATGAAAGATTGTTCGGACTCAAGTCTACATTTTGCCCCATCTTTGGCTACTCCAAAAGCCCAAAGGAGACACAAACCTAGAAAGGCAGTATTTAAAAACTGCTCTAGAAGAACCATTTTGCACGAAGGTGGGCAAGCCATCCCTTTTCCAGCTTTTGCTTTTTTTTTAAACTCTCCATCATAGGATATCAGAAACATTCCTGAGAGGATAAATGTAGCTATAAAACTGTTTGCTTTCCAGCAGTCTCTGTCTAGAATAACATTCCCTTAAGGCTGTCATCACTCACTTGAATTTATACCATAGGGACAAAGTATTCCACCAGAAGCCCTGACAGGAAAGCTTAAAACTGTATCTTGGGAAGTAAGTGGGGGGAATAGTTACCTGCAGCTCAGTGAGTGAAGTCACCAAGCTCTGCTGTTTGGTTAGATTTTGACCTTGGACAATTATTTTACAGTCTACTATTTGTCCAGAGTAACACACCAATTCAAATCCATTTTACCTAATTTTGAAGAAATCTGGTTTGTTCCATGAGAGCTTAAGCTGATTTTAGGCCATGATATAATGGCTGAGGTGATAGGCAGTGGAAGAAAAGGTTGATTTCTGGCCAGATCAAGCTTTCTAGGCCAGCCCACCACCCACTGATATGAACATCATCAGTAAATAGAAAGAAAAGAAAGAGTGATCAGGATGGGAGGAGTAGCAGTGGCCCCAACACAGATCAATTAATTCTCTAAAATACTTTTTGTTTTATAGTACAGTACTTTCTATAATCACAGAATTATTTTTTTTTTTAATTTTATGAAAGCTTTGCTAATATTTTCTAATCTTATTCAGTACCCACTGCTTGATATTTCTTAGCATTTTAATAAAGCTTACATTCATTTTTAGGTATGGACAAACTAAAGTGTGTCCAAGCTGGTCTATATGTAAAACACTAATTATGCTATTTACATGGTTTGTGCATGATATACTTTCTCACTATCTTCACACAACACAGGAAAAGCACCTTCACTTCAACTAGACAAAGAATGTTTAAATCATTCTACCAATTCCATTTAGTTACTGTCTGCAAAATGGTATATTAGTATAGCATAATACTTTTTCCTTTTGTTTTCCTGATGAATATCAGAATCTAGTAAGGACTTATCTATCTCTAGCTACAGTGTGAAAATACATAGATTATTCTCTGATATATGGCTTTACTTGTCCTATTATGTCAAAGTGAGCACAGTAAACTTTAAATTAACATACTTAAAATATAAGTGAAATACTGTTGAAGGAAGCTTAGTACATGGGTATCCATCTATTACTGTTGTGACTATAAACTTGACCCTGAATCCCAAACCAACATGGAAGACTTTGCTGCTGCTGGGAGTCTCTGAACTATCTACATGGAAGTATTCAATTTTCAATCTGCAAATGAAATCTACAAAGATTTGTTTTTACTATGTGACATTAACCTAACCTGACATTGTAAACATTCATTCTAAAGCAGCATTTCGGACTCTGGAGTTCTGTTGTTTAATTAATATCATTACATAGCAGGAAAAAAAAAAAAGAGTTAGAGTGACATTGTGGGTCATAAGAGCCCTTGGTAGCATCCAGTAATTTAGGAACCCTCTTTAGTAACACAGATTTTTACCATTAATATTCTTTTGCTGTTAGAGTTGCCCACTGACTCTAATTTCATAATATTTCCTGCAGATGGTCAGAAATAACATACATGCAAGGACAAAGAGGAGGAAGCAGATTTCAAAACAATGCCATAATCTTCATTACAAAAGTGTTCTTCTCGTAATTAAGAGTGGATCTGCACATATGGTGTCTGATTTATCCTCATATGTTCCCTGATGCAAACCTGCTATGATAATACTAATGTAAATGTAACCATACCAGTTTCACTCAGTCTGGGAACACAGAAAAGCTTATTTTATTTTATCAGTTGACAAGTCAGTCCACAATTTGTTTCTACTAGAAACTGAGAGAAGGAAAAGTAGCCACCATTTCACAAGTTCAGCTACTGTGGACTTCCCTTTCTTTGTGTCTTTAAAGGAAGCAGCTACCTAATTATTTCACTCTCTTCTGGTAAGTAATGAGTTATGTTCTTCTCATTTAGGATCATTTCATCAATGTTTTTACTCTTAGCAGATGTTATTAACAAACTTATTAGCAAACTTCAGATGAATATATTTGCCTAGACATGTCATTTTCAGTTGGGAAGCTTCAGCTCTGAAGCTTCACTTTTTATCACTCATCTTTGTAAATTCACTGTGCATTGCATATTCGTCCAGCTCTTGCATTGTATGTTGACTGAAAGGAGCTTGACTGTTCTCTGTAGCACTTTTTCTATTTCTTTGTGCCTCATTTTAAGTTATTTAAATGCGTATTTTAACTTGTCAAGTCTTACAGTTGAAATTTTGTATTCCATGAAAGGCTACAAGAAGAATGTGCTAAAAATTGTTATAAATAATTAAATACACAATCTTTAATACACAAAAAAATCCCCAAACACCCTGATTTATTTTATTCAGAAAGATGTCATTTGTGAAATAAATGACTATCAAAAGGAGAGGGAAAAAATGTAAAAGATAACACAGGAAAAGTGAAGTGCATAATTACTGTCGGACAGAAGTACCAGAAATAGAAGAAAGTTGGTTATGCATTACATCTACCCCACACAAATAATTCTTATTAATAATTCTATCATAATCTACAGGATTATGATAGAACTGATCCTTTAGATCAGTTCTAAAAGCAATGACAGCTTTATAATTATTTTTGGCTCAGAAACCTAGTCTATATGCAGAACAGTGTGCTGAGAAGGTATTTGTCCCTAAATATTCACTGGCAAGAGTTATAGTAGTAAATCTTTTCAGCAAATGGTATTAGTTCTTGCTGTCCCTAATTACCCATGGCTTGTAGATCAGTGGATCTTACCAAAGGTTACCTTGGAAATTCAGTTCCAGTGAGAAATGGCTAACCAATGCTAAAGAACCACCCAAATTACCAAATCTTTTCCTTTCTTAAAAACACTGAACTGGATCTTACAGGGGTGAAACAAATATAAATCAATATAATCAATTTAATACTTAAATAATGCAGATTTTAGAATTAAGAATGTCTATGTATGTATACAATCACTTAACTAAAGTAAGCTCACTTACTTTATTTAAAAAAAAAAAAAAAAAAAAGCGTTATTATTTTTTAAAAAAAAAAAAAAAAAAAAAAAAAAAGAACAAAGGTACAAGACTCTTCTTAAGCTTTAACCATTAAAATCTTCATGATCAGGTCTTTAAGCTTTTATTCCCAGCATTTAGAAATGGTAACTCCAGGAACAAATACCCAGTTTATCAAAAATACGGGAATAACTTACTAAATTTGGACCTTTTGCCTCTCACAAGGAAAGGAGAGAATCATAAAATCAAAATTATTAGCTATATTACTTCCCACAGTACATGGAGGGGCCAGACTTAGCACATAATAAAAACACTCTCACTCATTGCAGTCAGCAAATTATATCACAAACTTTCATTTACATCTCTTTACTAAGATGAGATCTGTTCTGTCTCAGAAACTATAACATAAGATGGGGAGGTGTTATTTTTGTTACTAATGTCTGAAGCTTTGGAAATATAAATCACATTTTCAGTATAGTTTTATTAACTTTTTATGTACATGCCACATATATTTTTAAAAAGAAAAGCATGGAAGCATTTCAAAAGTTTATGTATTCATGCAAGAAATAACCGAGAGCCTAAAGCAGTAGATGAAAGTGTCTATCACATTGGAAATATATGAAGGACAGAAGTATATATAAATATTAAATTTTTGTTCCACAGGGGACAACAATTTTAAGATCTGATTCCTGAAGCATTCTACTAATGTTTCAAAAGATACCCCCAAGGTGCAGCTAACCTCCTTCCCACCCCACTGACTGCAACACAAATATACAAGTGTAGACTGTTCAAATATTTTTGTGACAATAATTCTCTAAGCATAAGGGAAGAGAATCAGTTTATTATTAGGCAGTAGACTAAAATGTAGTTACAGCTAAGAAGCACAGTTTAAATTCACTTGAAAAACTGTTTCCGGTTGAAAGAATAGTTAGCCTAATACAAAAGTTAAACCTCAGGAGTGATACTAATTATGCTTTTTCTCTTACTGTTGCAAGGAAAGACCTAAATCAGCTCATGCACTGTCCTGGTTTAAGGTAAAATGAACCAATTTTCTGTTTTACAGTTTTACTTTCTTAGCTGGGCTTCTTCTAACTAACTAAACTCTGAAATTAACAGCACATTGTTCAGAACTGTTT